>BJBW01007347.1:16357-73488 GCA_004320125.1 Scolopax mira | reverse complement strand
CTGTGGATGTTATTTACCTGGACTTTAGCAAGGCCTTTGCTACAGTCTCCCACAGCATCCTCCTGGAGAAGCTGTCTGCCCATGGCTTAGATGGGAGAACCCTCCCCTGGGTTAAAAACTGACTGGAGGGCCGGGCCCAGAGAGTGGTGGTGAATGGAGTGAAATCCAGTTGGCGGCCGGTCACGAGTGGTGTCCCACAGGGCTCGGTACTGGGACCACCCGTTCTCTTTAACATCTTTATCAATGATCTGGAAGAGGGGATCGAATGCACCCTCAGTAAGTTCACAGACGACACCAAGTTGGGTGGGAGTGTTGATCTGCTGGGGCGTAGAGAGGCTCTGCAGAGGGATCTGGACAGGCTGGATGGATGGACTGAGACCAAAGGAATGAGGTTTAACAAGGCCAAGTGCTGGGTCCTGCCCTTGGGTCACACCAACCCCAGGCAGCGCTCCAGGCTGGGGCAGAGTGGCTGGAGCTGCCCAGCAGAAAAGGACCTGGGGGTGTTGGTCAACTGTTGGCTGAACATGAGCCAGCATGTGCCCAGGTGGCCAAGAAGGCCAACAGCCTCACCTCGCTCTCTATATCCAATGTGGCCATGGCCATCTTCACATCTGGAGGTGATGCAGCACAATGGGGGTACCCTGGGTAGGGAGCTCACACAACCATCAGCTGTTGTTTTCAAAGATGCTTAGAATTTAAATAACTCAAGAATTTGCAATTACCAAGCATGAAATCACATATTCATGCTGGGGCTATTACAAGGATTCCAGTTGGGTTCCAGGAAGTGAATGCTGGATGGGCAGGAGTGGTTACGAGGAGCTTCACACGCCATTTGCGGGGCCAAATTCACCTTGTTATCATTCCGTCGCTACACCAGAGCTGACTTACGTTCAGTGAATTCCACAGATGCATGAAATAAAAAGGGGTTTTATGCAAATGATGGCAATCATGCCCTGTGTCTGTCTCTGAGCATTTTCCAAGTCTGTGAGGCCAGGAAGAAATAGTAATGTCTGCAAGGAGCGTTGCTAATCGTGCATGAGGCAGAAGACCTCACCAGCCCTCATCTGCCCAGAGCGGGAGTGGAAAATGGAGCCTGGGAAGCTCGAAACAAGGCTGCTGGAGCAATGGCTTCCCTGCTGGCTGCCGCTTCTGCTTGTTCAAGGGCAGGAGAACCACATTACCTACAGCGGCAACACCTCAGCATCTCAACCTCACCACCACCTCCCCTGTTGCACCGCCAGCGGGGCAGACAGAAGATCCATCCACCCTCGACAGGTCCCTCCAGGGAGCACAGGGTGCTGCCATCCCCTTCTGCACCCACCTCTCGGATGGACACAGTGACCAAGGAGATCCCTACACGTCCCTACGTATGCCTTCGGGAGGGGACACGTTAGCTGTCAGCAACTTACTTGGCATCATCCAAAATGCAGATGAATGCAAATCTCTGACTCGTAAGTAAAGCGCAAAGATGGGAAAAGGCAGATTGCACAGAGAGAGCTCTTTGGCGCAGAAGTCACGGTGCTGCACAGCGCACCAGAAGGCTTTAATTATGCAGATTCTCTTTCAAGGTCTGGTTTGAAAGCGGACAAAAGTTTATAGGCAGTTGGGAGGTATTCCCCTTCTGCAAAAAGTGTTGATAGTATCTGAGGCAAGGAAAACATTTGAAATATAAATTAAACCAAAACTGCTAACCCTACAAGTTGCATCTTTTCATGCCTATTCATTTGTTTCTTAATCCTTTTTTTCCCCTTTTACATCTGTCTCTGACTCATCATTATCCCTTTGCTTCCATAACACTGTCTTATTTTTTCCTGGAGCTTATTTTCTCCTTTGTTTTGCTTTATCTATTTTATTCCCTTTTGTTACTTGAAAAACAGCATCTCTTTACACTGAACTATCTTTTCTTGTTAATGTAATACGATGTCTTTCCAGCTCTGAGGATCTCCTTGTTCTCTGTCCCACTTTCCTCACCACGTCCTCGTCCAAGCCTGTCCCCCTGCACCCCAAAGCGGGGACAGGTCCAGGCAAGCCCGGAGGGCGCAGGAGCTGGTGGGAGAGGGATGCTCGCATTGCATGGGGAGCAGTTGGTCAACGTGCAGAAGAGGGTTCCTACACCATCACCTCCATACAGCCAAGAAGCACCAGCACAGCTCAGCTCCCCTGGCCAACTTCTTCCACAGAAGAAGAACATCACATTGTCAGAGTGGAAAGAGAAGGAAAGGAAAACCTTCTCTCCTCTGCAAGATCCCTGCCCTTACCATCACTGTGCCAGGGCTGCCATGGCCCCGTGGTGGGAATTCTTTGACACAACAACTACTACAGAGAAAAAAAACCACACTTCAGAATACGGGATGACACCTTTTCTGCATTAGTCCCAATATCAGGAATAAAACACACTCTGTCAAAAACCTCAGTAGCAGGTCCCTTGTGTTCCTGTGGACCAACTCCTGAGACATCTTTTCCAGCTCGTACATACACACATCAGAGGATTTCTTTATTTGAACCCAAGCCAAGCAATACCCGATGAGTTACAGATCACAGAAATGTTTCAGTTAGAAGTGACCTTTAAGATCATCAAGTCCAACTGTCAACCCAGCACTGTCAAGTTACCACTAAACCATGGAGCGAAGCGATGCAGAGGAACCTCTTGCTGACCTGCTTTGGGCGCAGTCTAGCAAAGTGCCCAAGGACTTAGACCACCAAAGTCAGAACAAGGGAAAATAAAATGAAAGGAATTAATTAGAACCTCAAGCCACAACTCTCTGTGCTTACAACCACGTCCCCAGGGTTCCTTGATACTAGTGGAGCTGGATCCTGCAGCTCTGCAGATTCAAAGTCACAGCAGGATGGGCTGGGGGAGATGGGGTCCAGGTAGGGTGTCACTCCTGGTGCCTTGTCCCAGCCGGAGTCTTCTCTACAAGATGTACAAGCTAGGGCAATCCTTTGTTTATATTAATTCTACAAGTTGAACACATCCTTCTTGTTCAAAAGAACTAACTTCAGTATGATTTTGGAAATGCTCAGGCCTCAGCTCCAGGTGTATTGCAGCACTTCTTGTTAATTTGAATTCCTAATATATTGTCAGAGTATTATGGTTGGCAAAAGTAACTTTGGGCTGGCAGAAATGGTTTTGACTGCAACATTAAAAAATAAAGAAAAATTTTTTTGCCCAGCCAAAATCATCTACATTGTGTCTACAAGACACAAATTCTTTCATAGAGTGCCAATGTGCTCAAATGGCATAAATTGTAGTATTTATTCTGTTGAGTCAGTGTGTTCATAAACTCCCAGTCAACTCACTTCGTTGGAATATTTTGGTGTGTTCCAATAATAAAACTGCACATTCAAACCTCCTCTCGCTCTCCTACGTTTATTTATAAATAGGTTACTCAAACAAATATGCTTAATTCTTAGGAGCAGATACTAGAATTCACCATAGCTTCTACCCCTGCTTACGGGCAAGCCAAAACTCTCTCTCAAGGAAGAGAGTGCCAAAGCAATAAGTTGCTGGAGGAACAGGGAAAGAAGGCAGAGTCTGTCCCCACCAGGCAGCTGAGCAAAGCTCTTCAAAATCCTGGTTCACAACTCGCCCACAAGCTTCATCCTCGTTTCAGGAGTCCTCATCACCTGAGTGTGTCACTGCCTCATCTTACAGGAGCTGCCTCCCATGATCACGCCTATGCACGTGCAGATTTATTTCCATGGGATAGCTCATCTCTGAGACCTGTTTGTCAATGTCCACTGACTTGATGGTAACCCTTTTTCAATGAGTTACCTTAAAACTTGTATGTTATGCTTAAGCTATGGAGAAGATACCATAGGCAGCAGCTGCTTTGAGGTGTCTTTAAAAAAAAGAGAAACGAGCAGTGATTTCCTGGAGGCAAAAGGAGAAGATTCACAGCTTACTAGCATGCTTCTGTCCTGATGGTCCCGACCAGAGTCAAGTTTTCAAGAGAATTGTCATAATAAATATTTGGTTTAGACCCAGTTTCAAAATTCCCTGATACTGAGAGCCTAATGAATATCTCAGACCAGGAAAAAAATGCAGGTGTTCATTGGGCTTACAGACAGCAACAATGGGAACGAGGGAAGGCAGGAGGCTCTTCATGGAAGATATACCTTTTATCTGGCTGCATGGAACCAGACAGGAAAAACATGGCTTAAGCAATATGTTCTTGGCCATCCTCTTTACTGGAAGGACAAAAGTGATCCAGCTCAAACCTTCTCTGTTCACAATTACTGGATTTCATGTACTTCTCAAATAGGTTAGTATTCCAGGTTTGTTACCAAAACCAGACTCCTAACAACCAAGAAAATCAAACATGCTGTAAAAGGGCTGGTTAGTGGGTAACCTGTCTCCAAGAATCACAAAGCAAATTAAACTTACAAGCTACAAAACAAAAGGATCACTATGTGAATGACACTCAGTTTTCCATCCATACAGAGGAAACAGAAGCTGGATTTGATGTTTCAGGATAGAGTTTTGCTTGTCTGTTTGCCTGTCCCAGAACAGATTGCTTTTCGTGTGTCAGATGATAACGCCTTTCAATTGTACTAGAGTACAATTAACTAGAGAGAATTAACTTTGCAAGTGTTATTCATTGTTATTCATCATAAGTATAAAGAATAAGCGAATAAGCAAAAGTCATCTATTCTTTTTTCTAAAAAAAACCTATCACAGATCAAATCTTAACTAGTGTAACTCAGCTTACCAAAGGCAATGGAAAAATCATTCTATAGAAGCTGAGCCTGTGATTCTGTTCTTATAAAGAAGAAAAGAACCATGGAATCACAGAATTACCCACAGATCCTTCTCCTCAGTACTGCTTTCCAGCAGGTCCTTGCCTAACCTATATTGGTATCTGGTATTCCTCCTCCTGGGGTGCAGGACCCTACACTTGCCTTTATTGAACCTCATGAGGTTCTTTCCTGCCCAGCTCTCCAGCCTGTCCAGGTCACCCTGGATGGCAGCACAGTCCTCTGGAGTGTACCATACCTGATATTACTACAAAAGTGCTTGTTTTGAAGGCATTAAACCCACTGACAGACACAGGGTCAGTTCCCCCCCCGCCTCACCAGAAACAATCACAGAAGCACACAGAGAGGCACAGGTACCAGAGCTCAAAGAAGAAATCTCACAGGGGGTTAATTCCTTTCTGTTATGGATGTGGGCAAGGGAGGTGAACACAGTTGTCCCTTCTTGACTCAAGAAAGAAAGACCAAAACTGCTCTTGTTTTTTCAATAAAACACTCATTTTTCCTCCACATCAGCATTGTGCATATTGAAGACAAAGCAAAGATAAAAAGTTATGCTCACACAACAGAATTCACACTGAATGAAGTTGATCTAATGAGTTAGACAGAAACTGGTCTGCGCAGCTGGGCTAGAAGCAAGACCTCTAACTTCATTGCTATGTGCAGGATTTAAATTAAATCTTGAGGCAGGCATCCGTCTGCATTAGGGTAGATTTGCCTTTCAAGGAACTACCTGTTTATTCACAAAATCCCCATTATCAACCCATCCTTTATATTCTACAAAGTTATAAAAACTACCAATCTAGAACTAAATCTCTCTCTCTTTTTTTTTTTTTTAATAATAATCCAGCATTTTCCTATAAATCTGGAATATTTTTCTTCTGAGGCACCTTCCCATTTTCACTTACTGGATATAATCCACTGCCCCCATCTTTTAATTACTGAACAAGTGACTTTTCTACAGGGTGGTATCTCATAGCAGGCATGAACACAGGATACACAACTCTGTGCCACAACTCCTGACTGACACATGCAAGTGACAGAAGTGTCACCCAAGTGTATGATGAGGCAACACCTCGACACAGTGCCTTATACTGGTCCTTCCCTTCCCTGCCTTCGTTTGGCTTTTTTGCCCATTTCCGATGGCTGCACACAAGCGGAACAAAGCTTTGCTTTTAAACTACTTCAAGTAGACATGGTATTTTTTCCATGTCTTTTGATTAATCTTCCTATGAGAAGGTTAGAAGTCTAGAGGTTTAAGTGAGCGTTCATGCCATCCTCAGAGATGCCATCCCTGCAGCTCGTGGCACAGCTGCTCGGAAGGAGCATCTGCCACAGGGAACTGTGAGATACTTTCTATTACTGGTGAGAGTTAAACATATGAGTAGCTATGCTCTGCAATAATTTATGTTTCTAAATGCCTAACGATATGGCATACAGTTAAATATTGTGAATGCCTGCACTTACTGTATGTGCACAGGACATTACAGTCATCTACTTTGGAGGAGATGAATGAGTAACTGCTGAAAGATCACATCAAAAGAAAAGAATTTTCAGTCTTCTCAAGGAGAGCAGATGGAGAGAAGTGCTTCAGCAGATCTCTTTCATAAGCAACTCGGTGCTGAGCGAGAGCACAGATCGTGAGCACACATCAAAAGTGGTAATGCACATCCTCTGTCAGGCACAGACGTTTAATCCCAAACCATTGTTTTCTCAACTTCCCCAGCCTGAACTCATTCAGGATGGAGCCTTATGTCAGCTGCAGTCCAGTCTCCTTTCTCACAGACGTTGTGTCACTCAGTCTACGGCAGCAGTAGATATAAATAAGTAGTATAAAAATAGAGTTGGTTAATATCTGCAATTAGTTAAAGCCTTAACCTTTGAAAACATGAAAGAAATGAACTAAAATTGTGCCCTGAAATAAGATGAGCACAATTTATTAGGTATATGGCACACTACAAACTAGGCGTAAGACCAAACCGATCTCTATCTCAAACCCAGAGCATACACCACCGATACCTGCCACAGCCATCCCTCTGTCCTAGAACATAACGGGACCAACTGCACCTCAAAGCAGAGCAGCACCTCCAAAAAAGGATTTGGGACCAGCTCTGAGATTCAGAACCCCTAATCCAAAATGGGGAGCAAGGGTTCACGCTGCACACTCAGGGAGGGTAGCAAGAGTGGATCTGGAAGGATTCATCAACACTTCTGCGATTTCAAACCCAAACAGTAAATGCCATTATGCAACGTGGTTTGGCAAACTTCAAGCGCCAATATTTAGGCAGGTTGGGTTTTTATTAGAACCACTCAACATGGCACTGGCCCAAACCAGCGTCTGGGTTTGGGGGCACTGTCATGGTAGATTCCCTCTTAAAATGGCCAAGATTTTTTTTAAAGAACTCCATTTGAAATAAGTAACAATCATCTGTCTGGCAACTTCTGTCTTTTTTGAACAGTTTTCCTCACATGAAAATGTGCACTGCAGCATCTCCCTGCTCACAGAGATGCCTGAGGTGGAGGAAGCACGGAGGGATGTGGCAGCAGCATCTTTTAGGACAGTAACGCTGACAGCACCAGGAACAGCCACGGCTGTTTCACCCCGAAACAAAGTTCAACTCTGCCCATTTTGACAGAAAAGAAGTAAGATGGGTAGGGACTGATGAGAAGTAAAAGGCATAATGCAGCTTTTTATGGATTTCCTTTTAGTATGAAAGGATTTAATACACTGTATATTTGCCATCCGTGCTCAAACTCAGAGTCCTTAGCCCTCACAAGATGAACTCAAACCCCCTTCCTCAAAGTAATTTTTTTTTGCTGTTTTGAAACATATCCTAAGTTGTCACTGTAACAACAGACCTATTTTCTTGCGCTGACCACAGGAAGAGATAGACGACTGCAGTAGGATAGTTCAAATGTCTTAATTGTGAACAGGATTCCATTGTATTCTCATTTGTGTAAGACAGCTCCCACCATATACCCCACTGTATAAAAACACTCAGTAAATACAGTGACCACCCAGAAGTGAAGGACTGAATTCCAAGAGGTTGCGGGGAGCAACACAGCTTAGTTACACACGTGTTCTTGTTTATACAATTCTTTAGCAAAATTAAATTGAGCTTTAAGAAAATACAATTAAATATTGATGTCAACAAAATGCAAATTTCTAGAACATCTGCATTGGAGAAATATAATCATGCTAATCAGAGCACTGGATTAAACTACAATTATGATCGTCAGATTTAAAGAAAAAGGAGAATATTTCTTTTTTTCCAAAGTGGAAAGTCTTCTAAGATATGTTACAGAAGTAAAAGGTACTGCTTTTAAGTAAACCAAAACTACAGGGTAGCTTAGTCTGATCTCATTACACCAATCTGCACAGGCATTACCCTTACTCCATTAAAGACAGTAGATTTCCTCTCATTTCAGTGGGGAACAGTTATTCCCTATTGCCTGTAGTACAGTGGTGTATTGAAAAGACCTCTTATCCACAAACATCTCATAGACATGACCAAAAAGATAAATGTAGTCCATCACCTTTCACAGATAAAAGGAGATACACATTAATATCTATAAAACTGAAATAGCTATAAGCTTACAGAAATCCACCAGATTAAGTGCAATGCTTTCAAATCCCATCACCTCAGAAAATTACCTTCATTGACCAGCCACAAGAGCAGTGAAAAACCAGGATCTACCATTAGAAACTAAGGGATGAACCCAGCTATCCTGAAGCAGACTTCAAGACGGTATTTTTATTTCTGATTTGGTCCAGTATGTCTGTTAATTGCACAAAAAAAGAAGGGGTCCACACATTATCTATCAGTCACTTGGTCAAACAACAACAAAAAAATATCCTGCATCTGAATTGTGTATGTCCTTGAACTCCCTGCACTTGCCTGGAAATGAGCTTTCCCAGAGACCTTTGTTTATCCCATCATCGGAAAAACTGAGGACTTCTTATTCCTTGACTTCTTTATTGTCAAAATGAGCCTGGTAAAAACTCACCTAAGGCAGAGACAGGTTATTAATGTCTCATTTTACAAATCAGGAGAAGTGAATATGGCCTGGATTAACGTTCCTAATCCTTTTACCCAGCCTATCATCATCTGACAAAAAATACTAGAGAGGGAGCTCAGTGCTTTTACAAGTTAGGAAATTAAGAGAAAATGGTACAGGTATGTTCAGAAGGAACACACGAGTTTCTGTGAAGTGTTACTTTGGTAAATGCTATGTTCTCTTTTCAGTACCACCTGAAATTACGGTGACGGAGTCATCAATGCCGAGCAGGTCAACCATTCTCAGAGCACCAGAAAACTGGTAATAAAAGCAGGTTTCATTCACTCTCAGGTGGTTATCTGGAATAATCAATCCCTCAGAATTTGTATCCTGCTTGTCCTAAAGAATAAACCCATCGGCTGGTTAATCCAGTCCACTGTGTTAACAGCTCAGTCCAGTTTAGCAGAGTTTCTCCCTCTTGGCCACACAAACCCATGTTTTTACAACACACAGCTCTCAAGAGCCCTGGCCCTTGGTGGGGTGCCACAGTAATACAAACATGGAATTAGACACCAACATTACTGACCCTGAACAGAAACCCAGCCTGTAATGCTGTCCTAATGCTCCTGCACTTGTCCCATGTCACCAAAACAGCAAAAAATGTCACTGTCATGAGAAGAGATGGGAAAGAAACGCTTTGTTGTGCAGCAGAGTTTATCAGCAGTGCTGTGAAGGCCAAGCTGCAGCCGTGGCTCTGGGCCTGTGGGGACCCCGGCCCTCGGTGGGTGCGAGCGCAGCTCCGGACCGAGGCTGGGGGAGGCACACAGCTCCGCGCTCCTAATCCCACATTCAGGCAGCCTTCCCATTGACGTCAAACGTAAATATCGGAGAGTTCAGCTGTGTAAGCCTTCTGCAGTGTTGAAAACAAGTATATTTTCAGTACTTAAATGCTTGGCATGTTCTTAAAGAGAGTTCAGCTGAAGCCTCAAAGGTAGATCCTTCCCAAAAAGAACTTGTCGCTGTACTAACCTCTCAGCCAAAGAGCGTTCCTTCCTATGTCGAGACACAGGAGCATCAGGCCAAGGGCAGTACCACCAGCACTTCACCAGCCGTGTAATCCCCCTGTCAGCTGTGCTAACTCAGCTGTCAACTCCATGGCACACAGAGAAGCTGTAACTACCTGCCAAGGCACTTCAGGTACGGTGTCGGGAGCCTTTGGCACTACCTGCTGGGTCACCACTCTGTGCTCCACAGACGGCACGACCACCTGCTTCTCTTCTGTTGACTGCATTAACTGCTACATAGTTTTACATGTCAGAGAATAAAACTGCAGCCATAAACAAAACAGACATCTGCCACAATTCCTTGTAAATCACAGGAGTCGGCAGAGTTTTAATCTGGGGTCAATGGGCCTGTGCACGAGCAGAGCCTGCACCTCTGCCCCATCCCAAGCTCTGCGCAGCTGGACAAGCCCTAACAGCAGCCAACCAGAAGAAACGCTTCCAGGATCCTTTAGAGAAGTCAGTATAGACTGTCAACAGTGTACAATTTAAGGGCTCACTTTACACTTTTTTGCCATTTTCACAGGCTAAAACCAACCCCAGAGAAGGAACCCTTCCATTGCAGCAGCAATCACTGCTGTCTCTGGTGTGATGCGAGTGGTGGTAGGACTGCACGGCTGTTCCAGCCAGGATAGTTTATATTTATTAGTGCAGAAGTGTAAAAATATTTGGTGGTAAAATGACACGGGCGGATGTTTTTGCTGGCAAGAGAGGAGTGACAACTGTACCACTGGTTGTGCAAGAGGAACAGCTGAGCATGTGCTGGGGTTATTTCGCACTGACAAAGAAGCATCCAGTACCCCGTGATTAATTGGATTATAGTGGCTTTCCACTTCCCACCCAGATCAATTGGCACATTAAGTTATTCACTTATTGCCCTGGAGGGTGAAGGGTTGAAGCAAGTAACTTCAATAACAGGCCTTCTGCAGGAGTTTAAAAGACTTCTCCTCCTCCCCCCAGCTCCTTTTTTTGCTGCTTTGCCACATTTTCACTGGGCTCAACTACGGCATTTTTGGTCTTTGACAAAAGAATCAATTAATAGGACACAAAATAGATCACTGGGACATTAATATAGCTTTTTGTGACTGCCAAAGATAAAGCAAAGAAAACATTTTAAACTTTATGTGAAATCAGAAGCAACATGCCCCACAAAACCAATTTCCAGCATAACTCCAAGGAGGATTTCAACAGTAGCACGAACGCAAGTCCATCCCACCACAAGATCTGTCTAAACAGTAGCCTTCCTGGAGAGATGCAATTCTGCCACTGCAGGGGTGTTTCTTATACAGTTGGAAATTAATAACTAGTACATGTTTTGTTCTTTCTTTTTACTTTTTTTTTAAGAACCATGTGATGATTTTCAATAAAATAATTTTCTTATAACTCCCTGGTCTCAAACGTCACAGTTTGGTAGATTTGTTAGCATTTCAGAGGGCAGAGCTGTAAAGGGGAGATCACAGATAGATATTCCTAGAGTCAAGACAATTTTTCAGAGGGCACATCAGAGCTACAAGGAAAGAATATATAACCTGCCCTCACATTTCCCTATGAAGAAGATCAGAAATTGGCCAGCAGCACACGCAGACCTTTGATGTCTGTCTTTCAGCAAGAAAGCAAACTATATTCTGTATATTTTACAACACAAAGCTTTCTGTGTCAAAACTGTAAAACACACAGAGTCACCAAGGCACCAATGATGAAAGCTATAATGAAACTAGGCTAAGTGCATGTTAGTAGCTTGCTGAAATGTCATGAAAATTCACAGGTCAACTGTGCATGTCCTTTTTAGGTACAAAGTGCTAATGCTCATTTTCACCAAACATGGTGTTTAGGATAAGCCAATCCTGACGAACACCACAATTTTGGCATGCCCAAGGCTTTGTCTGCAAACGGTGGTGTCGACAGTCCGCTCTCTCTGTTACATTGCCAGCACCATCAAAGCCACGTTTTACTGGCTTGATCGATGTTTAGCATTTCTTACATAGCTGGTGCACAGCCCGCGCTGTCAGCACGCCCAGGGCTGCTACCATCGGGCCATCTGAGGAATTAGCCTATTGTTGAGACATCTCTGGTGTTTTCTCTGACCTCCTGGTACTGTGCTCAGCTCCATCGGGCGATGGAACCGCAGAGCCATTCACCAAGAGACCGAGCTCACTGACATGACCAGCCGAATCACAGGCAGAGCAGCAAGGCAGCTGTATTAGGCTTAACAGTTCCAAAACCACCAAAGGCAGAAAACAAAGGATACAATTAATGTTTACTAGGATTTTTTTTAATCTTACAGATAGGTGCTCCCTTTCTGATTCCTACTAATCGCATGGCTGTATGCCAAGTGCACAAAGCCACAGGTGGAATCTAACAAATCCATAATTTATGAATCCCAATAACTGAATCAGTGTTTGTTGTTAATGCAATTGGACTGGTGATGCCAATAATTACTAGTCTCCAGCTGAATGTTGTACCAGTGACTACATGAAGCTAAATGATACTGAGGGCAAGTTCAGAGGGCGAGCAGTGTGCTCCCAAGGAACCCAGTGCCTCCATTCCAGTGTACAACTTAATGCCCTGAAACAGCCAGGGCACACACAGAAATTCAGAATACAGCTGTCTGCCCACAACGCAAATAACGCTGGCTCTTCAGACAGCTAGCTCTGCAAAAGAACTTTGTAGGATTTTGTAACCTCTGCAAGTTGGAATTACTTTATCCTGTTTTGATGCTCAGACCCACACTGTCTTGCATCCTGGCTTGACTGCCCACAACATGACAAAGTTTCTCTAGGGAGAGAATGAGCCATTTCATCAGGTCTCTAGGAAAAGTTCACATCGCTCTGCAGCAAGCTACTGCTGTCCCCCAAAAACCAATGTTCCTTAACTTTCACATCTACAGAAACCCCTAGCAATGTACCCGCCAAAAAAATTACTGTGGCTTTTGTTGCCAGAGGCTGCCAAAGTGTAAGCACTCTCAAAGACATCTCTAAAAAGCAGTAAGACCTGTGCCCATTTGAAACACTTGTTTCACGAAAATGCAAGTAATCGCTTCAAAGTCCTAAGACGCTACTCAGAAAACACTCAGTAATTTCAGTACTTCTTCATACAAAAAAGGCAGCCCACAAAGTTGAAAAACCAGAGAAATAGTGAAGAACTAATTCCTCATCTGAAAGACTGGGACTGACTGCATAGAGAGCTGAGCTGCCTGGAGATGAACAAGCTTTGGAGGACACAGTGCAGGAGACTGCTGCTCCCCGTTCCAGCACAGCACATCGTTACCACCCTCAAGTTACCAATTAATCTCTCAATAACTTTGATACTGTTCAGGAGAAACGCTCGGCAGGCTGACTCCTTCCTCCCCACCCCCTCAGAGAACACAGGCAGCTTTCCAAGTGCAGCACCATCCATGGTTCCTCCAAAACCACCCAAGGCACGGCCTTGAGGTCCTGCTTCCATTTCAGCATGGGAGGACCAAAGAAAAAGGCTCAAAGAGCAATCCTGATGTTTGCCACCAAGTCAGCTTGTCCTCTTAAAGACAACAGCTCCCCCAAAATCAGCATTCTTCCTAAGAGGGATAATCAGCTCTCTGCATTGGAAGATGTCCTGCTGGATCCCATAAGGATGGCATGCCCTTCTCCTTGCTCTGTAACTAGCTGCACACTCGCTTGATTTTTAATAAAAACCCTTGGCTTCTGATCATATGGCTATTTTCCTGAACATTATACCCCACAACTTTATAAAACTAGTTCTGAAAAATCAAAATAAATTACTCGCTTTGAGTCAACTTTATCTACAGTTCTATTAACTGAAAGGTTTACGAGGCATGATTTTCCCTAGGAGAAGCCATCTGAGTCTGATCCACTTGGAAATAGTTAAACAAATGTTATTCTACACTTGGCTAAAGTTTTGTTTATTTCTTCCATGCAGCTGAATGGTGTGCAACTCCCAGAATTTTTGTCTTACGGTTCAAATAAGCCTTGAATAAGTGAACATATGCAAGTTTGTTCATCACTTGTTTTTCCATTTATGAGCTGACGCTCTCATGTTTGAATCTATATGACTGTGAAATCTTCCAGAGTTGTATTTAATCAATTAACTGTAAAGAAACATGGTATTTCTAGTGCAAGACTGATCTTAACTGTTTAAGCAGGCAAACTCCCATTGACTTACTGGAAGCTTTGGTTCCATACAAAGATAGGTGCCTAATTTAATGTACTGAACTGGCTGACATCCTTGAGTCATAATTGAGCAGGGTAGGACTTTAATTAACTGAAGCTCTTCACCACTGCAAGTTTATACAGGTTGCGAGTGAGCTGCAAAGCACTACAAGTCTAACTCTAGAAATCTGCTCTAGTTTCTTGATCACCTCAATATCCTCAAACGTTCTTAAATGACCATTACCTCACCTTGGCACTATGGCAGACAACTCAGAAATGCCCCATATGCACAATATTATGCAAAAGTTCATCATGCCATTTCACATATTAGTATTTCAAATCCATGCTCCAGAAACATGGACTCTCACAGATGAAGATCCTCTGAGTGATGGTTCCTTGATAAGCTATTATTATTTTACATTGCAAGATGGTATTTAATTGAAAAGAAGTTATCTACACAATGCAAAAGCAAACAACTGAGCAAATTAATTATGACTGCACGCATATTATGATCATTCAGATTTTTCCCTTGGAAGAAAAGCAATGCTGTTTAGGCACGCCTTCAGCATTTGCTTTCACCGCAAAATAAGCTCATTAATGGTATATGAACTCTTTTTTTTTTTTTGCCCTAGGGATTTCAAACACAAATCCCAACCATATAAACATTTACTTATTTAGAAATTATTTTTTAAGTCAACTTCAAGTTTAAATTGTTTTTAATTATTTTTTCAAAAACATTATTATTGGCTTTTTAATTTACTTATTCATTACGCCAAGTAAAATAATTAAACTTAATTTTCTGGTATAAGGTATACACATGGAACATATTCAATATCTGTATTAAAAGCTGTAATCATTAGTAGCTTTTTCTGTGTATATAAACACCTATTACACAATCACCATTTGTTTGAGATACATTCCTGTAATGCTTCCCACAATGGAAACCTGGCCCCTGGGTTTCCAGCAGCTGCACCTGACAGCACACAAGCTGCCACACCAGACCAACCAGCAGTTCTTCTAACACAGTTTTTTCTTTTTCCCAAAGACATTGATTCATAACCTTTGACCTGGAAATCTACTTCTCAAAACACCAATTGCTTTTCCTCCACAAATATGAAACCTTGCTACACTTACAATGCAAATGTACCTCTGAACACACACATGGAGAGGTCGTAATAAGATCTGAATGCTTAAATGCAACATGAAGAAGTCACAGATCATATTTACAGCCCAGAGTAACCTAAAAATTTAAGGATGTGTAAGTAAATTATCCCATCAGTGCTTTCCAGGCAAAGCATCTCTTTGGTGTGCTTCTGTAAAACAATTTGGCTCCAACAAGTGACATTTATTCACAGCAAAAAGCATTGTCACTTTTTTTTTTTTTTTTTTGTTAGGCTGTAGAGGAGACTGTGGTCTTTCATGGCTAAAGAGCTCTGTGTCAAGAAACCAGCTTCAATACTGTTTTCAAGAAACCAGTCTCAAAGCTTTGTCCTGCAGAAGTTGATCCCAATTATGGCAACCTTCTGCAGACATATTTGAAAAAGTGTTTAATATAGCCGAGGTTTTCTCTCATTCTCAAAGCAAATCACTCTGAAAATATGCCATATCAGGCCACAGATGGAGTTCAGCCCTCTGAGATGGTACCAAGTAGCAATGCCTGCCACTCAAAGTAATGGCAAAAGCAAGGTTAAAAAAGCAAGGTTAAAAGCAAGGCTTTTCTTTGTGCAATACAAAGGACAACTTGCTTACTGTCCTATTATGTTCTTACAAGCGATTATCTGCTGCTCTGTTCAAGACAAGCAATGCTCTTGTATAGGAAGGACCCAACAATTTACAAGGAAGTCCATAGTTTGCAGCTAGGTAAATAGCTCCCCACTTCATTGAGTGCTCTATCATTTATACAAAATACTCCTTTCTTGTATCATCAAAAGCCGTCTAACGAGTGATCAGACTCAGCCATAAAACAGACACTGCAGGTCATTACCTATCCTTGCACCTTATCCACGTAGGATACTTAATTACATGAGAATGTAATTAAGTAATCACAGAATCACCTAGGTTGGAAGGGACCTTTTAAGATCATCTAGTCCAACCAATGAAAAAAACAAAAACAAAAACCAAATCCAAACAATAATAATAATTTAAAAAAAACCAACACAAACAAACCAAAACAAACCCACACCCAAAACAACACCAACCCAACACTAATCCATATCTCCAAGCACCACATCAACTCGTCTCTTGAACACCTCCAGGGTTGGTGCCTCAACCACCTCCCTGGGCAGCCTGGAGGCCTGACAACCCTTTCAGTAAAGAAGTATTTCCTAATATCTAACCTGAACCTCCCCTGGCACAACTTGAAGCCATTACTCCTTGGCCTGTCATCAGAGAGCCAAGGAAGTCAAGTTTTGTGATGAGCCCTGCACGAGAATTAAACTTTCTTCCTGCCACCTCCAGCCACTCTCCCCACATAGACCAGAGTCTGTGCTTTGGGAAGCACTGCCATCATTGGGGTTTTGTGAGGATACTACTTCCACTTAAAGCAATTCCTCTACAAAGAAAAGTCTTGGCAACCTCCATCCAAAAAACCCAAGAATGTTCTGGAAAAGAAACTAGACAAAGGCTCCCAGAAACACTTTTCAATGATTTTGAAGTGCAGTATCTAATACAAACACTCATATCAGGCCATAAACTTTATAGGACACAAAGTCCTTCTAAGTTATCATTACAGTGGGAATATCAGTTGCTACAGTGCAACACAGAAAATGGTAAAAGCTTTTCTCCAAGCACTTTCTTGTTTGCTATTATAGAATTTAATATAGTATTGATAATATGTAACTTACACAGATGATAAAAACTTGATAAAAAAGTGTCTGCTTTGACACCTTTCCAGCAGGAAGGGTTGTGTCCTGTTCCCATGTGGTAAGTGTCATGAGCAATAGTCCAGAGTCAGATCCTGCCCGGGGTGGCAGGACCAGGCTGGGAGGATGGAGAGGGCAAGTTGGAGGCAGCCATTCTCCTTGCACCAAGCATGTGGAGACCATCCTGTCTCACTGCCAGCAGCAGACAGCTCGGGCTGAGGTGCCACAGGGCAAGGACAGGAGGATGAGCAGCCCCAGGATGGCCCTGCCTAGCGAAGCCTCTGTCCTGCTAGTCACTCACTGCCCAGCTCCTGGCCACCAGAGAGCACCAGCCCTCAGTGTCCAGACAGTGCCTCCTGTGAAGATGCACAGTGTCATCCAGAGATCGATAAACAAAGGCAAAACCACAGGGAAATGTTGTTCACATTTCTTGTTCACAAAACACAGATACTCAATAATTAGAGTAACCCTTTTCCCCTCCTGATTGACTACGGAGAATTCAAGAGTCTCAAAGTCTCTTTCTCATGCAGTCCTGACTATTTACCTAAGACAGACTGATAGACGTTATCTCACCTCTCTATTACCTGAGTGTGTCATAATCTTCCTTTTACATGATGTTTGCGAGACAAGGGCGTGAGGCTGGTGGTATCCTACAGGAAGCACAGGGATGCTCAGAGACATGGCAGACTCCACCTGGGCAGTGCTGGAGGTCTGGGGAAATGGAGAATTTGCCTTTTCTCATCCCACCACTGATACCTCCCCTCTCCTGTCTTCCCTTCTAACATCTTTATGCTTGCATATTTCTCAGCAAGGATTTGAACCTTAATAATTGTAAAATTAAGTGAACAAAAAATGCCACAAAAGAAACAGAACCCCAAACTATCCTTATCAAGAATAAACACACACCTACATGAAGAAAGCAGGTCATGACAACTGCAATACTAAGCCCTTTTACATCATCAACAAAACATCCCAGAGACCAAGGACAACCACTTCAGCTCTGGACACCCCATTCAACTGCTAACCATTGAACTGCCAGTCATCAATCCGAATTTGCGAGGAAGAACTGCTGGGCTTGTGCCTCCATGGGAATAAGTGGCAGGAGACACCCTGCATCTCTTAAGGGCATGTATAACGGTACAGCAGAGATGTCTTGTTCTTTAACAGAATCCTTCAAATGCCTATGGCTGTTCTACAAAGCATCATGAAGATTTATAAGGAAAAATCCTGAAACCAAATAATTTCCTTCAAGTCTTCTGCATTTTTTGGCCTGTTTCCCATCAGACAAGCTTCCTTCAGAACTTTCTGCTCCCCATGTCTGTGCCCCACACACCGCAGACATACACGGGGCTCTGATGGGCCAACACACCAACACTCAGGGATAATCAAAGCATTTTTAACGGTATGTTACAAGAAGGAAACACAATGTGGAGGCTCTTTATGATGAATATAGCAAGATGCTTGCAAACAGGAGATTTAAAAGTGTAATAATGAAGTGAAATCAATCAGATGTTATCAATTACACTAGCACACGCACCATCCAAAAGGATGTTGGCTCACGTACAAAAATATGGTTGACAGCACTTAAAAAAACCCAACACACCCCCAAAAAACCAAAACAGAAATGCTACATGAAGAATATAAAACCTCTTGCTTAGCTGTGTCTTTTGAATCACCAGGCACATGAAACTAAAAACAACCTATCAATGTTTCCTTATTGCAGATCCAGTGACTATTGTTTTTATCACAGCAGCTGTAAAAGGAACAGGAGGACGAGGCAGAGCAGATGAAGGGGACTGGCATCTGGAAAAGCCAGTACCAAGCACTTCAAGTCAGACAAAAAAAAAAAACTGGTTGGAAAAACCCTTAAGCCTAAAGGCCTTCAAATTTAGAAATGGTACATAAGTTACTGAACCAAGATCACTGGAGTTTGAAAGCCATTTTTTATAAGACACCGTTGTGTAAGTTTTTTACACATGTCTTTATGCCCCAGGACATACTTAAGTGCCAGTGAACATTCAGTTTATGTTTACTTTTTTCTTGTTTACATTTTTAAAGAATCTATATTAGTCATGTTCATTTAATCAGTTGCCTTAACTGCATTTCACTGTGTGACATGGGTTTTAACAACCAGAGCTATTAAATATTACTTAAAGTACTGAACAGTAAACAGAGCTTAATTATTAACCCAGAGCTACAACAAACATTGATTTTCATGAGGAAAGTAATTCAGGTATTTTTCCACACATAAAAAATGGCTGCATCTCTTCACAGAGCAAACAGTTGTAGGGAAAGGCTGGCAGATTGTAAAGTCAAAATTAGACCAAACTAAGATAAAAAGACAAAGAAATTACGAAGTTGGAAAATTGTTCTGCAAGCCGCAAGGAGTACTTTACAGTTAACCTCATACATGCTGCTTTATGTGAAGGAATGCATTTTTCACATTAAGCACGATTAATCGTATTATTACTGCCAACATCCTAAAACACATTATCTATAACATGGTCTAGCTTTATGCAGAAAACCATAGCGCAGCTTCCAGGGAGCTGACTCTGCCACTGGTCACCAGCTCCACAGCAAAAGTGAACATGGACCCAACACACTGGTCAAGGATGGTGTCTCCAGAAGTGCTTGGCACTGACCTGGCTCTTTTGCCAGAGTAAAGGGCACTTGGGTGACAAGGTGTGCAGGGTCTGCACGGGCACACCATGTTGGTATCACCCCAGAAGTGAAAGGGGACGGCTAATAAATAAAATATGACTTAACAAATGCTGAGAGTAAATAGTCATAGACTCATCTGGGTTGGAGGTGACCTTCAAGATCACTGAGTTAACCACCAGCCCAGCACTGCCAAGCCTATCACTAAATCCATGTCCCTCAGCTTTTAAATAAATTGTGGTGGCAACTCCACCACTGCCCTGGGCAGCCTCTTCCAATTCTTTCAGTGTAGAAATTTTTCCTAATATCCATCCTAAACCTCCCCTGGTGCAACCTGAGGCTGTGACTTGGGAGAAGAGACTGACCCCCTGGCTACACCCTCCTTTCAGAGAGCTGGGGAGAGAAAGAGAGAGAGGTCTCCCCTCAGAGTCAGAGAGGGGAAGGAGGCCTCAAAAAGGTGATTAAAAGTTCATTTCCAGAGATTCCTCAAATTTAGGCCAATACTGGTGCTTCAAGGACACCCACACAATCTTCAAGGAAAAGGAAAGCTTGAGGAAAGCTCTAAAAAGCCACAGATAAGGGTGGCACGTATGGGTACCTGCAACCAACTCCCTTTGCAACTCAAGAGTGTGGCAAGGGACTGACTTAACAACAGTCTCAAAAGCATGTGTGTCATAATGTACTTGAGTAGCTGTAATGTTCTTGAGTAGCAAGTAAATATAAAAAAAGGCAAAGTTATTATTGAGGTGAACTGGCTCCCCTTACCAAAGCTTAAAAAAAGTTCTTTTCACCTTCACAAGGGAAAAATTCTCATCGCCATAAAGCTAAAACCAGAGGTAAACAATACCTCTATGATGTTTGGTTTCCAGCAGCAACGCACAAATTTCTCTGAAGAGATCAAGGTTGATTTTTTTTTTTTTTCTTAATAGTCAGCGTTGAAATAAAGTTGTTCATTAACAGGCAGTAATTTGTGTTTCCTTGTACTGGACTGTCTAACTAGTTGATATAGTCAAGTTTCAAGGATGCCGTATCTATAGAATAAAGTTTAAAACACTCATGTCCTAATCTCGGCTGATTGGTACATCTTCAAAACATCTGCAAATTTTGGTGCAGTGCCCAGGAATCATAATTATTTCTGATGAGGAGAAATTGAGATTTATTGAGTAAGACAGAGCAATACCTGGAAAATTATGAATCTTAGGAAAGACATGCTATGGCTAATAGCATTTCAAAACTTGATGAGAGTCAGAACTCTGGAATGGTGAACTCCAGGCGTATTTTTAATGATGTTTTTGATTACACTCTATTTAAAAGAATCAGCTGTCAACACTGATCATTTCCTTTTGTATAATTCATAAAGTGGTTAATTTCAGAAGCAAAAATATTATGGGTTTGAGTAATTGGCTGCTGAAGCACAGTAGGTACTAGATCCCCACATCTGGTGACCGGGAGCACGTGCTCCATCCTCACTCAGAAACTTTCTGTGTGAAGGAATGTTGCTTTTCCACAGACTTTGTGCCTGCCGCGGGGAAGGAAAACCTCCCCACTGAGCGCAGAGTCCTTGCTATAAATAAATTGCTCTGTCTGCTGCCGCTGTGACAGCCTGTCCTTCTCTGGAGCAGTATCTCTGGTTAGGTGTGGACCAGAGCACGCAAGGAGGGCGTGGTGGGGTGAACAGAACCGAACCTGGCTGGGGGCTGCGGGGCTCAGGATTGTGCTGTGCCACCCAAATGCAATGATGCTGCCAAGTGTCCATCAGCCCTGCATTACCATGGATTTATACCATTACACAATTCAGAAACTTACACTGCTGGTCTCTGAGGCACTAATTATCAACTTCTGTCTCTGAGTATTTAAAAATTTATTGAAAAGAGACAGAAAATTCAGTTACACTCACAAACCAGTTTTCATTCCCATTACTTGGTTTGCAGACATTGCGCCGAGGTCCCAGCCAGGCTGAAGACCATGGTGACTGGTGGGACCAGCACAAGGGTGTTCTCTCTGGTGACATCACCAGCACCAAGCAATGACAAAGACCCATCCCAATTGGTGAGCTGAGACCATTCTCCCAATCTTCTCGCCTTGGAGGACAGATCCTTGTCTTTGACAACAATATGTAGGGACATGGCAACAGTGACCCTGCTATTAACTATGCTATTAGAACATCTTTAAATACCGATTCCTTGCACTTAATGAACATGTTTAAGAAAAGCTTTGATTGCTGTGGTTGTGGCAATTAGCATTGCTGCCAAGCCACGAGGCTACATTCTGATGTTTGCATGAATTTCTGATCTCAAGTTGTTGTAAAGGCGATGCCACCAGCGGGCTATAAGCACTGAGATCTGATTCGCTCACGGCACTCGACACCAGGCACCAAAAACAAAGAACATGCATGAAACATGCAGATAAGCATTTAAGAGTTATTTTAAAATTTGTGGTTATGTGCTTAGAAACTGGTTTTTGTAACCACAGTAACTTGATAAATAAACCTGTAATGTGATTATTTGAAGATACCCTTTGTGTTTGTGTATTTATTCCACCATAAAGAGAAACACATGACTGAATTTTAAACACAAAGAATCACTACATTTAATGACAAGTTTAGATTGGATATTAGGAAGCATTTCTTCACTGAAAGGGTTATCAAGCCTTGGAATGGGCTGCCCAGGGAAGTGGCTGAGGCAGCATCCCTGGAGGCCTTCAACAGATGAGTTGATGTAGTCCTTAGGAATATGGTTTAGTAATTTTTATTTCCCAGTTCTTATTTATTTTTTTGTCAGTTAGGTTGATGGTTGGACTAGATGGTCTTTAAGGTCCCTTCCAACCTAGACAATTCTATGATTCTATGAGCAAATATTTTTTCATGCAGCAATGGATCTTGCAACTTTGGAATAAATCCTTACTCTCACATCCAACATTTTCCATTTTTTTGGTGGAAAACACATTTCCTAACTGCCAACCCTGCGCCTGCCTGGTGGGATCTAAAAATCAAACTGGGCCTATTTTATCACTCACCAGCAACCAAAATAAAGCAAGCAAGCATTGCTCTGTGCAATTTCAACCATTTTGGATGGATGGCTGGGATTAAGAGCCGAAGTTTGTCTTCCAAATGCAACATAGTTAACAGTTCAGCTGGAGATCCAAGTTTAGGATTATTTTCCAAATCATTTTCTCACAGAATGCCTCTGAACTATAAGCGTTATTTAAAACTTACGTTAGTTATGACATAAAACAGATGGAACCCTGAGTTTCTTCCTCTGAACTATAAAAAGTTTTGCTTTTTTTAGAGAGCGTCAGGAACTCAAACTCAGTATTTGACTTGCCCTCTGGACTCAGCCAGACCCCTTGCACATTTTCCATGGTAGCATTTCCACACTGACCTTAAATTCCTTCCTCAACCCAAATTGTTAAAGTATTTCACCCCACAAAGAGAAAGGCAATACCTTCCCAGCGGCAACTCTTTGTGGGTAGGAGGTAGCCACTTCTGTTAGATGGCTCACCGGTCCCTATACCGGTCTACCCAGTTTGTGGTGCCCCCTAACCAGCTGAAGGTATCGACTGCAAGAGTTGCAGTCAGTCCTTTTTTAATCTGTCACACCTGAAATTCTTCCCTTCCCATTGTCACAAAACCAAGCAGATTCACTGATGCTAAACGACGATGTGGGATGCCAAGGTGGGGCGTTTTCTCCACAGAAACACTTTTTTTTCAGATTGGCCCTCCCACTTGGTAGATTCAAGACAATCTGGCCATATACTCATCTTTTCATACTCTACCATGTCATGCGAGCTCTTTGCTAAAAATACACCCTCTGACTCCAAGCCTGCCTCATAAACACCACATCCATCACTTCATCCAAAAAATCCAAGAATGTTCTGGAAAAGAAACTAGACAAAGGCTCCCAGAAACACTTTTCAATGATTTTTTAAGTGCAGTATCTAATACAATACTTTTTCTGTGAATTCCTACATGAAGTGCCCTTCACAGGATGCCACTCATTGCCAGATGGTGCTGCAGGACCTCCATCTGCCCCGTCCATGGAGTGACTGGGAGCATGAAGATTCTGAGCAGAGAGGAGCAAAGCAACACACCCAAAAACTTAAGAGGAACCACACAGTTTTATCTACAATGCTTTTCCTAGAACTAGAAAAAGACACAGCACTATTATCCTCCTTGTACTGAATGCAAAACGCTGTCCTATCGAGGTTGTTGATAAAGCCAGGCAAGAACTTCTAATATTTTATATTCTGGGCCTCTGAACCTAAGTAATTAGAAAATGGTAATTAGTTAATTATATAGAGAAGTCTAACATTTACTGCCTGCAAGTAGCTGTCATCACTAGTTAGAACAGAACAATTATTCTGAAGAGAAAATCATCAACCTCAATTTCCACGGGTATGTGACAACAAACATCCTCTTAACAGCATTAGCCCAAGATAAATGAAAGTCTCCAGCAAGGTTCAGTGCCGTTGGAAAATACTACATAAAATAGCAAGAGTTAGCAATCCACTATAATGTTTTCATAACCGACAATTACTTTTCCCTGATAATTAGAGGCTTGGGAAGAGGCATGCTGCTTTCACCATTTCAGGAATGTTTGATCCACGTCCAGCCAGTTACACAACTCTGCTCATTAGCGGCTCCATCCGTCCCAAGTGCCACCGTACATGGGAGGCAAGACCAGGCTCTGGGAATAGACAATTAGAGGGAAGTAAGTTACAGACAGGACTGAAGAGAGATACAGATGCTGCCCTCAAATCATGCTTTTAATATAGGCATTCAGTACTGCTCTCCTGGGGGAAAACAAAACCAAACCACATCTAGAAGCTCTCTGAGAGGAGCAGCTACTTCTGGAGAAACAAGAACATGCTTTTGGAGGCATTGCCTATTTGATACCCAGCTTGACTGCCTTCCAAGTGCCAAGTGGCACTGCCAAGTGGCTGCCGAGCTGCCACTGCACAACAGGGCATCTCAACGAAGCTGCAAACGCAGCTCCGAGCATCTCTCCAAAGCCATACAGGTCCCTCTTCTTTGCTCTGGTAACACACTCGCGAGGGAGGGATTGCTGTTACTGGATTCAAATCGTCAAATTGTTGTTAATGGATTCAACATTAGGAAGATGTTCTTTGCTGTGAGGGTGGTGAGAGCCTGGCCCAGGTTGCCCAAAGAAGCTGTGGCTGCCCCATCCCTGGAGGGGTTCAAGGCCAGGTTGGATGGTGCTTGGAGCAACCTGGTCTGGTGGGAGGCAAGGGGTGGGACCAGATGGCTGTTATGGTCTCTTACAACCTAAACCATTCTGTGATTCTAAACAGGTGCCAAAAAGTCTGGAAACACATGAGACGGGAGACAGCAGAAGCAGCCCCACAGCACCCTTCTGAGAGGGTCCCCTCTCCCCAGACATCTTTCTAAGTTCTGTTTCCATTGGACCATCTTTCCTCTGCTTTGGGACCTTCGCAGAGTGAGAATCACAATGAGACATTCCCGAAAGGAACAGCAGAGGAACAAATCTGCGTTTTTGGAAATCATTTTGAAACTGCATGTTTCCAAGTTATTCGTGCCTGCATCGAAATATTATGTGAAAAAATCTTTGAGCATTTCATTTTTGTAAGTGAATAGAGTGATTCAAAGTCACCTTCTGGGGTGGGAAGTGAGGGGGCAAACAAAATCTAAGATTTTTAGTCATAGAAGACAGCAAACAAACAGGATGAAACTGGAGGAAGAGCAAGCTGCTTAGGGCCCACGCTGCCTCAGCCATAAATTATACTAAAAGTAAACCAGCTGCCAGGAGAACATTTTAAATTGTCAGCCAGAGCAAGGGCAGAGGAAACCAACCCCCCCAAAATGTATCATAGCCCAAACCAATGCTTATTCAACAACAGCTCTCAGTGGAAAGGGGAGGTAAGAAAATTAGGAGCTCTGATTGAGTGCAATTTCCAATAGGGCCCCAGCAACTTCTCAAAGTCTTGTCACTCACGTTGTTAAACTCCTAAAGCTTGCAGCAGAGCCGGTCCAGGGAGAACTGGGTTCCCCTTCTGCAGGTGCAATTTTGCATATAGAAAATTAATTCCAGATGCAAAACAGAGTACTTGTCCATCTCTATAATACAAACCTGTAGTTTGACTGACATTTGCTTGCTGAAATTCCCACCTGCAGTTCAACTGTGGGTTAAAAAGGGAGGGGGGGGGGGGGGGAGAGCCCTCTCTCGAAAACCTCTGCCAGTCTATCTTTGTTCAGCCCCACTGCTGCAAATATGGGGATACACTGGGGCACGAACAAATAAATCTACAACTTGAGCTTACGCAGAGTATTTTAGGCATATAATTCATGTATGACAATTATTTGTGGTAGATTAAATTATTTTTTCAATTATAAATTAAATGGAAGAAAAACATCTGGAAAGCTCTTTTGTGTACTTGCAAATATGGAATTTTGAAAAAAGTACGAAGTCTTTGGGGATGTCAAACTGTTTTAAATTCTTGATAAATCACATTTCCAATTACTTTTTTTTTTTTACTCCGGTATGCACAGCATTGGAATCTGAGGAAAGCTCAAAACTTCCGTAGAAGTAATCAAATGTCACAGCTGGCTCTAAAACAGTGTAACAAGCTATTGAGGTTCTCTGCCTGGGATCATTTCAATTAGTTTAGCATCATTGCCAAACATCTAACACTTTCTGAACAGGAGGAACGGGGCCCACGCAGTGGCACACCAAGCACATGCCACCTTGGTCATCGGCATCACCTGAGGCTGGATTTTTCAAGGAGCCGCAAGTGCCCTGGTCCCAGCGGTCACAGCCCTGGGCATGTCCCCAGGAAAGCTCCACGCTCAGCCATGGGAGCTTGGACAAACATTTTCTCTAATAGGCTAAACTTTTCTATTTAATGTTTCACAAGATGAAGCTGAAAGAGGAAGCGGTGAGAAAAAATTCATGGCTAGCACTCCTAACTGCAACAGAATAAATACAACCCACGTTTTATGTATACTACACTACCAAAAAGACAGGTAAATTGCTCCAAAAAGGTTTTTATTTGCCGCTATCTGGAAACGAATGGCACCTGGCAGCAGTAACAGCTCCCTGCAATTTATTAAGCCTCACATGATTATTCTCTGGTGCTTCAGTCCAGTTGTTCTGGAGAGCAGAGGGATGCTCCACAGGGAGCAAAGAAGGAACATCCCAGTCTCAGTCAAACCTCCACGTCATGTTTGCTACATAAACATGGCAATAACCCCAGCAAATGAAAAGAGCCACCTCCCATAAAGCACCTCCCGCTCCTCCTGCTCAGGCTGTGCTCAGCTCCCACAGACCCACCACTGGTGGCCAGTGACACATCCAGACCCCAAGCCAACCCAGCCCTGCCTTGCAGGGCCACATATAGCAGCTAAGGTGGCAGCAGTCCATACTGGAACTGGATCCATCCAAATGGATCAGTCCATTTCTGATGATGGAGAGAGATTCAGGATTGCAGACTCTCAGGACAAGTGCAGGGAAGCACAATCTCTCCTCAAGAGAACGGGCAGCTCTGAATGGCCACCCAGAGCACTTCAGTGAGGAGGACAAGGATGGCTGCTCAGAAAACCTCTCCAGAGGAGCGAGAAGAGAAATGATTTCTTAGATTGAAAAATCTAAAAAAAGATTAAAACTGCTAGCAAGCTAGAAAAAGACTCAGGCTAAGAAATAACATTACAACAGATGTAATAGAGGGAAACAGTTCATGAGTGACACACAATGGTGCTGCTCCTGCAGGCAGCTCTGTTCTGTTCTGGGCATGGTAAGGGGCAAGGCAGACAAACAACCATTTCTGTCCGTATGTCCTTCTCCCAGCTGCCCCGATATGTCTGTCACAGCACATCAGCCCAGCTATGCCTCCCAACTCCCAGTTCAGAACAGGACGTCTCCAGGGAAGCAGGGAAGGAGGTTCAGCCCCACAGCAGCAAGTGTCGGTCCCACCAACTGACAGCCCGGTTTAAATACACTGATTAGAGCAGTGTCATACAGACAAGTTCACTGTTAATTGTCACTATGTATCATGGACTTGGAAAGGCTGCAGCCCAGGCTTGGTGCACTGGGAGCCCAGCAGGAGTTCATGCATACGTCCCACCGAAACACAGCCCAGCCAAAGAGAAGGTGAGAGAGAGGAGGTGTGTATTGGAATGACAGAGGCTTCTGAGCCCACCGACACCACTATGACTAAGAGGTTTCTGCTAACAATTATTCACTCCATTAACCATATTGTTTTTTGTGGACAAAAGGAAGCTGTATCAGCAAATCTCATGTTTCCTGGCGTAACTCCATCTGACTGAACAGGCCCACGAGTAAGAGCATTGCACCCAGCAGCATTTTATGACCAGCAGCAAGGGTCCTTCTCCTGAAGCTGACTAAAGACGCAGCTAAGAGCTGAGTACCTTGTTTTACTCCTCCAAATAGATTAGAAATCCCCAGTGCAGTGACAGAGTACGTTTAAAGGGCAGCTCCAGGGCTGGCACAGCATTATGTGACGATGGAGGGAATGGGGAGAGAGGGAGCAGGAGGGGGCTGCATGCGTCAGTTGATGCTCTCCTGTTTGAGCGAGTAAATCGCTACCGAGAGATGCTCACGGGGAAAATGGGGAGCTACAGTCACCCCCTTACACTTACAGTGAAGCTGCACAGGGGTCCGGAGGTTTTACCTGGACTGTCTAAATGGAAACCATTGCCTTCAAATTATCAATTTCTACAGGCATTGTAGTTAGCAGACAAGAATATCCGAACTGTCCTGGGAGCCACTGTGCAACAGCTTTGGGCAAGGGGCAATGTTTTAAAAACCAAACCAATCTAAATAGATGATACTGAAAGCACCATCCATCTTATTTGAGGCATGTGGGGATGTATGGGGATATAAATACATCCTAAGAGATGATTTCTGCTCCAGTGAGCATACTAACTGTCAATAAGATGGGGAAAAGGTGGAGAGGGAGCAGAAGCACAAACCTGTAAAGCAACTCCCCCCAAGTCACAGAGCAGCTCAGCAAAAGAGTCAGGAATAAAACCTCGGTCTCCCAATTCCCAGCCAAACATCCTATTTACTAAACCATACTGCTTTCACTTGTTTGGAAGCACTGTATCCATGGACCAACAAGCTTATTTACCATCAGAAATGTTAATGAGGGTTGAATTACTTTTATGTTTAATAAAATGAGAAGCAGCATATTTTTATAGGACTGACTTTAGAGCTGCTTTTCTACTGAGCAACATCCCTGTTGGATTACAGCGTTATCTAACAGGCAGCAGACTGTTTACCTTCTCATCTTTTTCATCAACTTCAGGCTGTGAAATCACTTGAGCTCCCTGTGCATCACAGTGCCCAGGGATGATAAAGCCAGGAGAATAGTATCTGCATGCCAACTTTAAGCAGTGGTATGCCTGTAAATCCGAGGCTATTTTTAAGTCCTTTGAAATCCTTAGGTGTTAAGATTCTCCTGGAGTCTGAGAATGATGACTGAAAAACTGAGAAGAGAACAAGTGGGAATGATCTTGCACAGCGGGTCCAGCCCCTCGGGACAGGGGAAACACAGGGTGGGTAGGACAGGCTGACCTGTGCCTGAGTCAGGGGGTGCCTCCAGGGCAACTGCCCTGCTGGACACACAGCTGCCTGCTAAAGCTCTTGGCTCCTGCAGGGAGATATCCCTCTCCATCCCCAGCTGCAGCTGGGATGAAGCTAGCAGAAGCTGCAGTGTTTGACCCCCCAGGCTGCCCAGGATGGAGCTCCCCAACAGCCCTTCCCTGTGGAGCTGGGTCCCCACCAGCAAAACTGTCAGCCAGTGGCCCCTCCAGCAGCTCTCAGCAGAGCTGAGTTCCGTGGATCAAGACTCTCCAAAGACCTCTTTTACCAGCCAGTCCAGGGCATGTGCTGGCTGCAGGGAGACTCGTGAAGACCAGGCAGCATTTCCCCCCAGCGTGGGACCACCAGCAGAAAAGCCACAGCCACAGCACACCCCGTGTTTCTACACAGGAGACTAATGCCCAAACTCCCACGATTGTAACTGGGACCAAAGGGAAAGCTCCGCTTCTCAAAGGCACAACCACACTCTTCCCAAAGCACATCCAGCGAATTAAAAACAATCTTCAAAGATCGCCTAGTCCTATTTCTGGTTAAAAAAGAAAGGATCAACACAGAAACACGATCTGCAATTGACATGAATAGGATCAAGATGGATCCCTGATTTGCTGCAATCAGTGACAGCAGAGCTGAAGCCCACATACACAAGTAAATTAACAACTCTCATCAATTACAGTAAATTCTTCTTATAACAGACAGCAGATTTGCAAACTTTTTAGGATGCAAATTGAGAGTAACGACCTTTTGTCTTTAGGAAAGGGGAGACAAAGTAGCATTAGATCAAAACCGACTTTGAAAGTTGAGTGATTCTTTTTAATAGTCTGCAACTCTAAAATAACACAAGCATTTGAAGACATCACTTTAAGCGTAGCGATTTTCAAGCCAAATCAATTTTTCAAGCTGAAGTTCTAGAAATGTTGGTTGGGGGGCACTTTTAGTCTGAAGAAATGACTGCTTTTCATAATATGCACATCTGATTTCAGTGACAGTGCTTATGGTCTTTGATTCCAGAAGAGAACCTGACAGAGCTGCCCCTATTTTCTGTTTGACTGCCACCGCTGCTTTTGGGAAGTGCACATTTTCTGGCAAGTTTTCCCTCGACAAGCATTTACATCAACACTGGCAGATGTCTCAAACAAAACCTGCTAACAAAACATCTCCCATGTAGTGGATTTCAACAGCATGCTCTTCTCACTCAGTAGCACTGATGCCAAAAAACAATATTCCAAGCACGTTGTGTCACTGCATGTGAGACCTGGCCTCTCATTCCCTCTCTGCCCTGGCCCACCTCAGGACAACTCCTTGAAGGGTTTTGCAGCTATTTTGACTACTGGCAGCACAGAGAGAAAAATACAGCTACACCAGAACTCACGCAAAATAAAAGCATATTTTTGATGAAGATGGTTTAGATGGTTAGTATCAAGTGCCTTCATACTAATTCAAATTAAAACAAGATATCTTGGGAGAAAAAAAAAAAGGGTATCGCCAGGGGAGCTTCACAGCAGCAGGTCAATTAACACTATTGCTTTTTTTTCTAAGAGGGTTCAGATTAATGAAGATGCAGAAGAGAAATTCAGCTGTCAGCTGGGACTGGCAATGCCAGACGTACTCTGAGGACATCTCCAGGCAGAGTCCAACTTTGCCTGTCAGATCCAGAAAGGCTTTCTGTGAAAAATGAGAGCAGCCTAAGAACTGCAGCTCCTTCAGAAAGCACCTGTCCTTGCCCCAGGCGCTCCCCGGGCTGCAGTACTTACACCGATCCACTGGCGTTACTGCCGCTCGAGGGACGGGCTGTCTTCTGTCCTACACTTCATGGGCAGTGGGGACAAAGAGCCAGTGCTAGATCCTACACACGCACGGGTGAGGTACGCGTTCAGGCTACAACAAAACCCACTGCCAGCTGGCCAAAGAAATACAGACTGGTCCTGGGTGAGTATAGGCAACATTCAGGTGCAAACACGGCATGTCTGTATGTATTTGTCCCGCTTTCAGGGACAACAGAGTTAAGTTTTTAAACATCTGTTATTAAATATTTCAGAAAATAAAAAATGGCCAGGGCAAAACCCTCTCTGTGTCTTTGTGTTGCAACAGTGTCTATGGAGACATCCTGACCAACAGAAGTCATCGCACTCCACAAGAAGCACAGAGGTATCGGAAAGGGGATGCCCATCAGAGAACTGACAGTTAAATTCGACGTGACTGGGGATCTGATGATCCTAAAGTCAAAGTAATCCTCCCCAGTATCAACCACCAGAGGAGGGCAGATGTAAGGTGACAGGTTCTCGCACAGATCTTTCTCTGTGGGGGAAGGATGCTGGAAACGAGGAAGGACATGTGAGCAGGAGGGAGAATGTCACCTGTGTGAAGGCACAGGGAGAGCCAGGGGTCAGGGACCTCAGGTGAGAAGAATGTGCAGAGTACAATGACTGCAAAGACACAAAAACAAGGCCAAAGCCCAAGACAAAGTCCAGGCCACTTATGTACACAGGCCACTGTCTAAAAACACTGCCATTGCAACCAAGGTGAAAGGAAAGTTCTCTTAGCAAATCTTTGGGGGATTTTTATGTGCAGGACAGACGCATACATACACACAGGAATGGGTAATAAATCACATATCTAGTAAGAGTTCTAAATATTGCTCGCCATTCCAGAGCATGGATGAAATATGTATTTTTCTAAAAAATATGGCATTGACTGAAGCCACCTAGACAAGTGCTCAGTTGTCCGGTGACCTGCTGTAGCTCTGGTGAGCCAGGAGCACAGCCCCTCCATCACTGCTTCCCCTGCAGAAACAACACCTCCTGCTCTCCGACACCTCTGCAAAGTCATCACCGGGAAAGTCCTAAGCTTGAACATAACCTGAACTTAAAGATTTATTAACAGCTTTAAGTGATTGGCCCAAGATAACAAGTGATCCCTGTGGCTGAACAGGAAAAGCAAACGTGAGCTTGTACACCTCGAGCTCTAGCACAGCCCTTCTGCCCTCCGTCACCTCCTGCCAGGCAGCCCTGCCCCTCCTGCGGGTACCCCAGAACCACAGCAGGCCTCACGGCGGCAAACCCGCCAGGGATAATCACTCCATTACAAAACACAGTTTCATGTGATTTGAGATTGTGGATTGGAACATGATCTGTCTATTTTATTGTGCTTTTTTTTTTTTGGTATGAGTTCTCTATGCATGATGTGTAAACACAGTATAGTTTGCAAATTCCTTAAACAATTGTGTAAATTGTGTCTTTCCAACAGTAAACATCATTCAGTCTGATACCACCTGTTTCCCTCAACAGCAGTTTATATACTTTGAGAGAAAGGATTTCAACAGGAAACTTTTCAGTAACCGAAAGTAAACCATAAGCTTCCATCTGCGACTCTGAATCCCACCTCTTAAGCCCCTCCAAAGTAAATAAAGGTTCAAACTAGGCATCCAGCATAAGCACGTTGCATGTTCAGATAGCAACAAGTCTAGTTCACAACCTGCACCCAAAGTCACACCTGAGATAAGTTTCCTCTGAGCATACAGCCCTGACATTCACTCTACAGCAAGTTTTCTCCCCTTTGGGCTGCAACAAGAAAAATCCACAAGAACCATTCAGAGATGATGCAAAGTGTAGCACATCGTCCCCTTTGGTAAACTTCACATTATTTGATGTACAGCTGCTCACTGCAACACCCTGACTGCTCCTGCTGAGGTCAGCCAACGACACAGCACAGAGAGTCCGTGCTGTCAGCAGAGGGTAGGGGATGGCAAAGATGACACAAGTGATAACCTGCTGGATGAGGACTCCCGAGGCTACAAGAGAGTGATGGAGATGCTGGACCAGCCCTGCCCTGCAGGTGGAGAGCAGGTCAGACCCTTGGGAAGGACTCACGGCCCCGCCGGGGTCCTGAGCCAGCAACAAGACCCGGTGTCCAACCCTCCTCCATTTACAGCTGAAGGCAGCCATCTTGCTGGAAATTAATCTCTTCTCTCACTCCCCCTCGGCCAGGAATTCTGGTATAAGCACCTTTTAAAACTACATTTTTTACTTTTTTATTTTAAAGAATTTAGCATTTGATGAAATACTATGCCGTGCAAACAAAAGAATTATCCCTAGCTATTAAACATAAAGCCCCTTGTTTTGTTAAAGAAATACCAAAGCCAAGTACGAAGTCCCTAGATATGCCTGCAGGATATTCAAAGCGATTAACCCCTCTGTCAGACTCCCCTGACCTCCAAAACCCACCAGCCATGTTTTCTGGAAGCATTTCTTCAGATGTTCTGGCAACACTAATGGTGTGTTCTCACCTGCAGGAGTGGAGTTCTGTGCCTGTGGACACGTGTGGCTTAGAAGGTAGGATAATAAATTGCCCTTTAGCCTTGGAGAAGTCACATCACTTATGTCACTGCTACCCACCTGCTGGGGACAGCAGTGCTGACCACATCTCTTTTAAAAAGAGCCTTTTTGAGATTGTTTAGAGCAAACCCTGGCTGCAGTTCCCAGTCCAGCTCCCAACGCAGCCGTTCTGAAATGTTGCATATAAAAGGGATTCAGGAAACCCAAAAGAGCCCTCAGAAACTGAGCATAAAGACCCCAAATGCTTCCCTAAACACAAATACTGCAGAGCACATAAGACAGAAATCACGGACTTTCCCTCCAGAGAAAGAATTGCTGAAAACAGTGTAAACTGCACTCCTGATCAACAAAATGCTTAGGTGCATACTGCTCCAAAGCATAACAGAGCAATGTCTTCAGGCTAAAAAAAACCTATGGATTCTAAACCTCAAATCTTGGCAAATAAGAGGATAAGGGGACCAAACCTCAGACAATATAAATCAGCGACACTTACAGATTTAATACATTTCCAGATTTAAATATATCTGCAGATTTTAACCTGATTTCCTGATACGCAGCCGAGAGAAATGCGCCCAAAACCTGAACTCCAGGACTGTGCCTGACTGGAGATCATCCTCAGAAGCCATGGCCACCACCAGCTGTGAAGGGGCCACTATGCCTGTGCTAGGGATTAAGTATGCTGGTCATCAGGTAATATAGCTCCCAGCTGGGCTTTGGGGCAGCCTCAAAGGAACACAGGACCAAAATGAATTCTTCCCTCCAGCAAAACCTGCAGTAACTTCAGTGAGAGCTCAGCCTGGGCTCAGGAATTCAAAACCTGTCCCACAGAGTGGAAACAGTCTCCTGTAACTTGCAGGTACCTGCTGAACAAATTTTTCCATGTTAATGAACTCTCTGCTCTTTACCTGGTGGCCATGAAACCCTCTGAGATTTTCCTTATGCCTATTAAACTTGTGACATTCAGCAAGTCCTAAATAAATAAATACAACACATTTGTAATATTCAACAATTCCTAAATACATACATAAATGAACAAATGAACCAAATGCTACATCACAAGAGTGATGCAGAACCAGGAAGACACGCAGGCAGCAAGGAAAAGTACTGACACGTACGCCCTGTGATCACCCTGCAGGAAGTGGCCAGAGTTTGAGTTTCCATCTCTGGGCTGGACTTTCTGCAGGTATTTAATAAGAAGTCCAAACAAGCTGATACTGTCACTTAGCTACAGGAGTGTTAAGGTGCCAGAGGCCATTTACAGCCCTTAGCTCTCTCCCTGAGGAGACTCACCACCCTTCCTTTGAAGGAGCATTAGTCAGAATGGTTTCATCCCACAGAGACATCACTAGAAATCCGCTTGTCTCAGAGGAACTAAGACATGGCTGAAGTAAGGACTTTCCCCTTGTAGCTACCGTATGTTCTTCTGCTAGACTGCACCTATAGACAATAATGTACGGGTCTGAGAATGTGTTTACAAGAACCTCTTAATGTCTACACAGCGCATCTGACCTGGTTGAAAGCTGGAATTTTGAGACTTCTTCCATAATATTCGCGTGCAAGAGGTGCAATTTCATATTTTGTCAATATATCCTGCCTAGTACAAATGTCTGGTCTCCATGAGAACAATGTAGGAAAAAAAAAAAGTTTGGCTCCTAAATCAGACTTCAGCTCAGCAGTAGTCAAATCATGTAAGCCCCAAAAGGCTCTGCAGCCAAGACCGTGGAAATCTGGCTTTTGTGTCTGCTCAGACTTCTAAATTAAAGAATGTATTTGCAGAGCAGCCATGGTGGGATTACACAAGGAGGGTTTTTCACCCAAATAGTAACAGTTCCTCAAGGAGAAGGGGATAAAAAAGTTTAAAGACTAAAAATGAGAGAGGGACCTGTAGGCAAGACATTAGGAATGCTACGGAAAACATGTTTCTGAAATAACACATTTCTTATCATTCCAGGCAACTGAGAACAACTTCTAAGGAAGACATATTCCTGTCTAGTGGCCACATGGAAATGAGAGCAACCAAACGATAACTGTTAAGAGCTGAAGCTTGTTCACTTGCTATTCACCATTTCTATCTTACAATATCAATTAAATACCACTCTCATTTTGCAAAGAATAATTTACTTTCCCAGCAGCAAGCAGAAACTGGCAACTACACTGTACACCTGTTATTATGCATTACAATGAAATTAAAATATTTAGAGAATTTGGCAAGTCTATACTGCTAAAACTATGCTGGTAGTTGTGACTGTGAACAGCGTAGATGAATGCTGTTCCTGCTTGCTAGAAAAATACTGCTGCACAAAAAACTACTGGTGGCCAGCAGCTGGCCTTTCAAGATAAGTATCAAAAACATGCACTTTGTGACTTTTGGTCAGGCGGCACGGGTGCCGGGGCTCTTGTTATTCAGCACAAGCAGCGGGGAAAGAGCCAAAAAATACCCCCCTCACAAGCCACGTGCACTGACCTCAATGGGTGAAGTGCAGAGCACTATTTATTCAGGTGCAATAATACAAATCTTTGTGGGTTGTTCCGCAATGATAAAACAAAGAGGATTCCAAAGAATGTGCTCCATGTGTGACTTCCCCAGCTCCACTGTAAGCACACCGTATCTGCAATATCAAGTGACAGCCAGAAGCAAAATTATTGTCGTTTGGGGCCACTGAGGACAGAACTTGAGCAGCTTTTCAAAATGGAAAAGTTTTATGGTGCTGCAGAGTACAACTGGGACATGGGGAATAACACAGGGACCCGAAGGAGATAGGCTTTTTTCTCCCCCAAGTACTTAGTTCAGCTGTCCTAGCCTTTTCATGTGAAAATAAACAGGACAAGCCAGTAATAAAAGACAATTTATGTGTACTTTTGTCTCCAGGAGCTAGATGTCCAATTAGAGCACAGGGAACTATGTGCATCCAAGCACAGTCAGTGACCCTAGCTTTATGTCATTAATTATACTTTTGTTTAAGATCAGAGCATTTATGCTTAACATGAAACACCACAAGCACACATGGGAGTTAAGTTTCTGCAAATTACTAGAATTCTATTTCCATCATGAATAAAAGAACCGAGTGCAGACACCTCAGCATCAGTAATACTCTGTGTCTGAAAATCAGTCTAAACACCAGCTTAATGCACGGAGGCTTCACCATATACACACACCTAATGCTACCTATATGTAATCAATCATTCCTGCGTTTATGACCAAATGAGTGCAGCTTACAGTGTTGTTAGGTTATTTTAACCTCATCCATATGTTGAGCAACATCGTTGGCCCAGAGTTCTGAAAAGAAAATATCTTAAGGACCTGTGGTTGTCAAACAACGCAGTAGCTGTTCCAAGAAAGAGCCCAAGCCAGGTGCTGAATGGAGCCTGTAACTCTCATAAAAAGGAGTTATGAACTGAATAAACAAGGTATGTTAGAGGTATGCACTCAAGGACACTAACTCAGAGCTAAGCAGCGTTTCTGCAATGCCTGGACTCTTCCACTGCCACAGCTATGTATCTGAAGCCACCCAAAATCATATTGGCAGTAAATACTATCACTGCTGTTTCCTGACCCAGATGATTTTGGATGCCACCTAGCAGATTAGCACTTTTCCCAAAGATTCAGTTAATGATAACTCCGATGTTCTGCTGGCAACATCCAACTCCTGCAGGTGACAGCTTTTCCCCAGGTGATTCTATCTACTTCCATTCTCCTTCTGACTCTTCCACTGAAGGACACTTGTCCCCAGCCAGTGCTGGAGCACATCTCTGCCTCGGTGGGTGTCTTAGACTTCCTTGCCAATACTTGTTGCCCACTTTTAACACCTTTACACACAAGACCCTACATAAGATTCTCAGCCCCAATAAAAACCTATAAGATAAGCAGGAAAGACTCTTTATCAACCTAAGACATTCATTACTTGTGGAGACATTCACTACTTACAGAGAGAAAAAGGAGAATTTCATGTTTCATGCTCCATTTCTCTTCTGGATGCGCACACATGTCCTAACCTAGAGGTCACTTCACTCATTCCTTCAGGCCAATCACACAAAGCAAGAGAAATATCTGAATCTCAAGTATGAGTATCTGATTCTTTCCAATCCTGCTAAGAATAGGATGGAGAGACATCCTTACATGAAGAAAAGATCAGAAGAGAATTTCTTCCAAGTGAAAAGGGAAAGCTGAACTGGGAATCTTTTCTGGTCCATTTAAAGGGTTAGAAGTAAATGTCTGTGATCCTCAAACGTCTGAGGATCAAAGGAGGAACAACAGATGAGCTATTTTCTGCCATCAAACTTTCTTTGAGCAGCGGGAAAAATTCAGGCCAGAGGTATCCCAAGCTAGCTGTTACTCAGCAGACTCCTCAAGACTGTGCACACCTATTTATCCATTTTCAGCTGTAATCAATACCAGCTAAGTGTCCACTCTCCTCCTCTCTCTGAGAACAGCCTTGTCCTTTACACCACATCTTTTCCGGCTGTGTGCCTGACAGATGGTGGAGAAAGATCCAGCTGAAAGGGAAGTCTCCTTTTTCTTCTCTTCAGGAAAAGAGGCTGTTCCACCTCTGACTTTACTTCCTACAACTGAAGGCAAATAGGAACCACAAGAAGAGCTGATCCTATGATTCCCTCCGCATCCTCCTCAACTACGCACTGCGACAAAATTCAGCTCCCGCGTGAGCAAGTACTATTTGTTGTAAGCAAGGCAAATGCGGGGTAGGATGCTACCCCTGGTTGGGTCATGGACCAGTGTTTTGGAACTGAACAAGTAGATCTGGAAAGAGGAAATAGAAGACATTTTCTTAAACTTTTTTGTTGTTGCCTTACAGGGACATGGGAAATCTGCAACACAGAAAATTGTTTCTGAGGCCTGTGGAGTCATTTGGCCCAGTGGAGTTTACCAATGACGCCACTGGGCAGCTGAGAGGACAGAGCCACCAGCCAGCCCCAGCAGAACGCAGCACCGGGACCCCTCAGCTTTTGACCAAAGTGCTGCTTGGCCAACATCTGCTTTTCTAGAAATGCTCCAGAGTAAGCTAATAAGCTATGCATACCTTCCTTCTGCTATATATTTACCCCAGACATTTCAACTCACTTTTGCAGATCTCCTTTTTTCTGTTTTCTTTTTTTCTTTTATGGAGGTCCAGTTTTTTCTTTACAAACTCTGGTGGAGTTGTCTCCACATAAAGTACAACAGAAAGCTGTTCTCCCTACAATTTTGTTACAAGTTTGAGCTGTGAGCACATAAATACATACAATCTCTTAATGTTATCTTTTTCATTAGCTCTTTGCCATAAACTTCAGCAAAAATAAAATTAATATCAATTGAAGTGGGGTGGGGGTTCGGGGTTTTTTTTCTTGTTGTTTTGGGGGTTTCTTTCCCTCAAAAATTGCAAAGGAAATGAAAGAGACAGTAATTCATGTAAACTCTCAGAGTCTAATGCTTTTTCTTGGGTAACTTGTTAAGTAGGGATCAGATTGGGATCACTACATTTCATTCAAAAAACACTACTGCAACAGACATATAACGTTATTTAAATTGTCATTCCTTTGAGTAGCCACCTGAAGAGATACTATAGGCCCACTATATAGACACACCTGCAAATTTGAATGATGTTTGATGCCAGCAACCAGGAATAGAGGATTAGTGTCATTTGTGCGTGGAGACAATAGAGACAAGCCACCTGGTTCCAGTTTCACCCTGTGCTGATTTACCACTTAACAAAGCTATCCCAAGTAGCTCAGGTGGAAAAGGTCTGGGCTGCTTCTGATTTCTGCTATCACTGCACTTCATTGTAGAGAGCTGCAGAAGGTTTTCACATAGATGGGGCTGCCCCATCTTTAAATTTAAAAACAAATGCCAGATACAAAATATCTGCCACATTTTCATAACATGCACTCATATTTTGGCAATAGTTCTAAGTTCTCTTATAAACAGCTTGCACATCCATCTCGGTGATTTGTACGTTTGAGGAGAGCTGTTGTTGGAGAAGAGCAGGTGCTGGTCCCTGGCTCTGCAGGTCTCCTGCTGCCTTGAGCAGAGGGTTTGACCACCACACTCCCCAGCTGTCAGCCAGGGACTCGGGAGCTTGCCTGGGACTCGGGTAAAGCCCAACAGATTTCAGGGTAAGGTAAGAATAGATTAAATAAAAGAAAAGCAGCATAATTAATTAGAGGAATGTTGAACACAGATATTTCTTGAACAAGGTCCTGAACTTACAGTCCTGGACTACGTGAAAATCAGGTCAAGCTGCCATCCTAAAGGAAAAGTACAAGAAACACTGGTCTAAAATATGCGTAAAAATACACATAAAAGACATTTTCCTGTTTGTCTAGGTGATTCTGCCTTTTGCTTCTCAGCAACAGATCTACTGCATTTCTAAGCAGCGGTGTGAGTTCAGGCACATCCAACTTCTCCTAATGGGAAAGAAAACTGTGGAGGCATTAGACGCAGCAGGACACTGTGGTTCTGCTTTTGAGATGGAGCTTGTAGAAAAGCTGTCAGATGAACTGGGTGTTCCTGTGTCAAAAGCGAGAGCCACAGCACTAGGAAAAGATGTTCCCAGTTGGAACATCTTTCAAGCTTTCTCCTGCCTCGCATTCTTGCCGGCTGCCAGAAGTAAGTGCATTTGAAGAAAAGTCTAGAGGATCCCTCTGCTCATATCCAGTATCAGGAATTTGTCAAAGAAACAGTGTTTCTCTTCCATTGGGAAGCTTGCTAATTATACTTACTCCAGTATCAGTCTTGACCGTGAACACCAGCATGGGTGGGCAACACCAACATGAGGCTTGAGGCAGCATTCTGTGACAAATGATCCCGAGGTGTTCCTCGGGCACAACGAAGGTTTGGAAAATTATACCTATGCTGTTCCTGCTGGAGTCTGAATTAAGCCACCAAAATCAGTATGTCCTTGTCCAATAGATGAAAACAAGAAAACAGAGGTAACAGGAAAAGAAGAAAAAGAGGCCCAAACTCCAATTCTATAGCAGTCACAAAACCCAAGAGACACCAGACTGAAACATAACCCTCTCTTTCATTTAGACTTTTTAGACATTTCAAGGGTCACTGTATGTGAAATATGTTCATTATCAAATCATTGTTCAGACACCAAATATGTATACACACCTGAGAGCACTCATCAAGATGAACGGGTAGGTTTTGAAAGAGAAGAAACCGTGTACATCCATACTGACACTGGGAGAGGAGGACTAGAGTTGATATGAGCTTGATATGAATTCAAGATACAGACATTTTAATAATGCTTCTTGGTGAAAGTTTACCTGACCCACTACGTAGGCATTCAGACTTTTATTTCCTTCGACTCTAGTGTTTTTAGTAGGAGGAAAATTATACAGATCAAGAAAGCGACAGAGCTAGCAGAATTGAAAGAGTGGGTACTACAGCTTCATAGCACTGTTGGCCCATGTGGAACGTGCTTTTTCTACATCTGGATATATGAGCCGAGGTAAATCAAAAAGCTAAAATACCTTCCCATTGATGGTTTGAATAAGCGCAACTAAAGTTGAGCTGAACACATATTCTATCTTCATTAAGTTCATTGCTCTGTGTATAAGTTACCGATTACAGTAAATTAAAAGCACTTGCATTGCCAGCTCTCACCTCATCATTGAGCTTTAGTTCTTTCAATAATCACACTGAGCACATTTGACAGAAATAATACTAGAGATTCCACCCTGTTTAGTGTACTTCCTTTTGCCTAGGGAAATGACATCTTCTATAAAGTGGATCTTCTTCACTGAAAGAAAAACAAAAAAGGCAAACTGCCCTTAGCAGAATAACCTTAACCTTAGCCTTCTCCTTGACATTTCAGGCAACTTGGCAGGAAGTTTGATTCCGAGGAACTACAGAAGAATACAACTTATATTCCTTGTGTCACACTTACCTGCTGTGCCTGACACCTCCCTGGGAAGTGACTAAGAAACTCCTCTCGGGTAAGGTATTAACTGGGATTTCAATGCTTCTTTTGCCTATTCTTATGCCAAAAAAAAGTATCCTCAGCACCAATTTTGCACGAATGACGATTTCTGGTCCTGACAGAACACCAAAGTGACCCTCTGCAGAGAGAGGAGGGCACAGCCTGGCGCCAGCTGATGGCAATTCTGTCGCTATTAGGGGAGAGATGTGTAGCACACGAAGGGAAGCACACAAGGCAAGATGAGGGCTAACAGGCAGGAAAGCAGAATGGTTTCTCACTCGATAGCTACAGTATCACCATAACCACAGCAGCTGTCTCTGCCTTTAATATATTAAAAAAAAAAAAAAAAAAGAAAGAAAAGAGAAAGATTGCAGTGGAACACAACACATGCAGCTCACAGCCTGAACAGGACAGCCAGGAAATGAAAGGCTTGGACAGGGGTGTGCTCTTGGATCGGCCACAAATCACTGTCTGTGACCCCAAACCCGGGGACGCAGCTGAGACACCTACCAGTAACTCAGAGCTCACACAGACAACGAAACAACGTCCACAAGGTAAAAAGCAGCTTGAACCAGAGACAGGCAAAGCGCAATCAGGCAAGTGAAACATGTCAAAAACTGGCACATAAATAGGGTAGCAATTTAATTTTAAAAAACAAATGTAGAAAAGTTTTCCCATCCTCACAACTACCAATATGGTAACGCATACTGATGCATTAATTTTATATTTGAAATAACTATTTATTTCAGAGAAAACACAAATGTGGCTTCCTTCTCCCCTGCTTTTTTTTTTATTCTTCTTTCAACTACTAGGTTCATTAATTCTGTATATAACACTGTGCCTTCAGATCTGCTCTATACATTTTAGGCTGAATTCCCCCAGTGCATATTTTAAAGAACACATTTTATTCTGGCTACCCATTTCTGCAAGCCTCTTTTGTATCTCAGCATTTTAGCTCTAAGGTGATTATTATTATATTATCACAGCAAGGCTACTTCTATCTCCTGGTGAAACTGATTTCCATACCGTACAGTAAAAACACAACTATTTTTAAAAAGTCCTTTCCATATGTCTATGCTTTTGCTAACAGCTTGGTTCTAAACTATATTAACTGATGTAACTCTGCTGATTTGGTCAATTCAGACCCATTCTGGAAAGCAACCTTACTATTTTTAATGATTCCAAACCCCATAACCGACTCCCAAATGAGCACTGAAAAGGGATCAACGAAGTTTTGTGCAAGGATTAGTGTAGTTCTTGCCATTACACTATGCAGCAAGAGCAAAGGAAGATCCCTGGAACGCACAATTATGAAGTGGGAGAAAAAGAAAAGATGAAGTGACACTCAAGAGAAGCAAAGCTTACTATTGATTTTGATAAGTTAACATTCATTAAGAGTAGAAAAACCTTTTAATGAGGTTTGAATTCATGAGTATGAAAAACCTCTTAAAATCTCATTAAGCCAAACTGTAACACTGTCCACTAGACTCCACGTGTGAAAACACTGCTCGGAACGGTCATGTTGAAGTCTTCCTCCAGAACTTCTGTGGGTACTCAGTCTGCAGGTTGAACGCTTGAATTCTCGCATTGCACCGGGGAAGGACGGGATTGGACAAACCAAACAGATCATAACTTTGATTCGAAACAAAAAAGCCAATCTGCATAATCTTGGTGGCCTCACAAGCCACCAGGAAGCATTTTCATAGTGAAGCCTGCAACCTTTTCTGCTCCCCTGGCACAATAGTTATCACAATGCCAGGCCTCACGCCTTTACAGATCCAACATCTAAGGAACCCAAGTTCACCAGAGTTAATGGATCACTCAACGTCATCTGACGTTACAGCACTGGTAGATCCTACTGCAACACAGGAACTATAACCCTGAACGCGTGGAAGTTGGGCTTCTCCCTTCTCCCATTATCTCAGTGAGCCTGGAACACACCCCTGGACTGGCCGCTCTTGCAGACCAAAAGCAATGTGCAGCTTTCTGATGCAGCCTTCTGCCTCTCACATGCAATAACTTGAAATACAGCAAATCATGCAAATAGTCAACATTTCTTTCATGCTGTCTGAAGAGAAGAACAAGGGAGGAAAGAGAAAACTCTCTCTATATATGTATATTAAAAATTCCCAAATCAGGCACTATGAAGTGCTACTTATAAAGGTTCTACAACTCAGATGGGGTAGCTCTCTCCATAGAATTGAGTTAGAAGTACACAAAAGGAAAATGCATAACACAGCATCATCTACCCTGCACTAGCCCCTCAGCTGATGCCTGTACCCCAGGCCAGCGCTGATGGAGCTGCTCTGCTGTCACCAGGGGGGGACAGGGCCTGCAAGAGTCCCCACATGGGCACTCTGGGCAAGAGCCTTTTGTCACCTCACACCCCTCACCTCCACGCAGAGATACACAAGATGCCACTGACTCAAAGAGGAGCAAGATCTGGTGCAGCCAAACAACCTGCTGCTACTTCAATCCCAGTACCAATTCAAACCTCTCCCAGAAATGTCTTCTCAAATACAATAGTATCAAAAGGGTTTCTAACTGGTGGGGGAAATAGAGATTTATTTATTTTTTAGCAAAACCGAAATATAGAATTCAAGCAATATAACACATGGCTGCCTAAATACTTCAGTAAATAAAGATTAATCTAAAGCTAGCCTCCTTCCAGACCCCCAGAAACGCAACGCCATCATTCCGCTGTGGTGTAACAAACTTTGGCTTTGGCCTCACGTACATATGGTTCCAATTAGCACCTGCATACCTCGGTTATTAAATAAAAAACAGCTCTCTCGACATGACCTGTAGAGTCCTTGTATACAAGAACTTATCCAACAGCATTATGTCTTCCCTTATCAGATGTGTGTGGTATGACATAATGAATGTCATGCTGCAGCGCCGTTGGCACCAGTTCAATTCCCAAGCACTGGGTCACATTTCCCATCATGTTGCTCTAAAGCAGACGCTACAGGCTTGGTGGCTAATAGATGGAGCCCTGGAATTTTACCTCAGATCATACACATTTAACCTAAGTCTGATGAACTAAATTCAGCCTCTGGGGAAGAATGCATCTGTCAAAACCACCGCTCGCAGCATATGGCTGAATCAAGAGGTATGCACCAGCAATTTTTGTCTTGATTTGTTGCACTTAAGTTAAGGTGTCTGCTATGCAAGCAGGATTTCAAATGAGAAGTTGCTGCTCTAAATATTTTTCCAAAGCAGTACTTGGGGATTTGGATAGTGGAAAACAAATTGTTTTATTGTTAAAGCACATATCTTGGTGTTAAGGAGACCTAGTTTCTATTTCTGACTCTCCCAAGGGTACCACATGAGCCAACACAATTGCTTTCCTGTCTCTAGATCTCAACCCTAACCTAGCATATCGCTGCTCATGAAAACAGAGGACTTCCACCAACTGAGGATAAAACTATGGATTTCCTACTGCTCTTGTATACAAACAACACTTGGCTTAATTACATGCAGCCATATTCTCTCACAGATGCAAGAACTTGGGAACTTCTTCAGGTGATGTCCCTGTCCCTAGCGTCCTGAGACTCCAGTGCCGCCTCTGGGTGCTGCACAGTGCAAGCCTTCTGCAGTCCTTCAAGTATCAGTTGAAAACTAATCGTCCCATAGGAAATGACGTTCACTGAAAACAGGCCTTACTAAAGGGGCCAAAAATGGAGGGGGAAGGGAATATATATATCTGGCTATTTCTTGTTCAATATAGCAGAAACTCTTAGGGCAATAATGCACAGGATCACAACGTAGTATGTATTTATATATTTAGTTACCTACTAAAGCATTCTTATTTAGTCCTATCAATAATTGTTCATTTCATATATTTCTCCAGTCTTTCAATAGGCTGCTGTAGGCTACTGCCTGGCAGACCTCCCTAAAGACCAACTCTATTTCTCAAAAAGAGAGTTGTGAAAGGATGTTCCTAGCACAGAGACACCTCCTCGCATTCTGAAGACCTTGCAGTGACTGCCCCAAGCAGAAGGTAACTGAGTGGATTAAAAGGAACTATATTGTAATGACTACCTACTGGTCTCCAGCTGACAGAAGCTGGACTTGGGGCCCTTGCTGAGCTGTGAACTCACTTCCACTCAGATCGGAACTTACGTTCTGCCATCACGTAGGCTCAAGTTATCCAAATTGACCTAACAAAAACTCTGGATCTAGTTTTCATGTATTTCATGAGACTGATGTTCTGGTCTAAACCACTGTTAAACAACACTGAATTGAACCGGTTCAGCACTTAATTCACAGGGATCAATTTCCTCAGATACTGCTCAGATTGATACTTAAATGCAATTCCGAATAACAGTAACATTTTTTTCCTACTTACTGTAGTCTACAGCAAACAGCTCTTTAAAATATGCCTCAAGAGTTCCCGAGCAGTAATCATTCTCAAAAGGTCAGTCAGTGTCAAACCAGAACATTAATTTGTTCTGCACTTGGTCAAAGACTGCATAAAAGAAAACTTTTCAAGTGCAAACACCAAGACATCCAAGAAGATTAGATTAAGTGTCTCCCTTTTCATCTCAGCTGAACACTGGCCAGTAAATACTCTAAATGGTGTTAGACAACTTAGTGCAGCTGTTCGTTAGAGCAGACAAGAGGAAATCATTAAAGATAGAAACTTCCAGCCACTTGACTTCCACACCAAAATAGAAGAAGCAAGCGGACACGTCCGTGACCCAATTTACATGCTCACAAGCAAATTGCCAAGCGTGGCCTTGCCTTATAACGCAAACGAGTATTTCTCGCCAACGTAATTGAGAGCTTTTCAGTTCTGTTCTCCTGGGCTCCCATGCTTACAAATCCAGTAGCTGGAATTTACATAATTGCAATTTCACTTTGCAAATATTGTTGGGCCCTTTTTATGCCTGATTTTCTCAACAGCTGCTTCTTGAAGTCTTTACTAATTATTTCAAACATTTAACGGAAAAATGCAAACCATACTTGATACAATTACTACACGAAAAAGAGTAAAAATTCTCATGGCTTGGAAGATGAGGGGACTAAAGGTTTTTGTGTTGGGTTTTTACCCCCCCTTTCATTCTCCTTTGCTCTTTAAGAACAGCACATGCAAAACATTTGTGAAGCCAACACAGCTGCAGGGCCCGTTCACCAGACCAGGACTGTCTACTCAGTATCCTTTCTAGCTTTTTATAGATACAACTTAAAAACACCATGAAATTTATTTCCTGTAATAATGATCCCCAAATATTTTCTTTAAAAGTCAATGTTTCAGCAAAACTCTCCCAAGAATGTGGAGTTATGCATTTACATTGTGTTAACATAGCCTTTCCCTCCCCATTTCCTTCATTGTTCCCTCTTCAGATGCTTTTTGGTGTTTTATTTTACCTGCCTCAGTCTTCATGGTCTGTGAGTCCTGGCTGGCACCAACATCTTGGTGCGTACCCTACAGAGAGCTGGCACACCCCACACTGCAGAGTGGGCACAACCCATCATACAGAACACATACGGGCTCTTTTCCTAAATTTCTCTTTCTTGCTGTAAATTCCTGGGCAGATAACTTTATAGCTCATTTTTCTCTTCTTTATTTGCTTCAGGCTGCTCCCGGTCTCCACCTCTGCCTTTTCAGTGCCTAGTCTAGCCTCAGGAAGGACCTCCAGAAGCTGTTATAAAATAAATATTGTTATTTTAAGCTTATAAGTGTAAGATCTCCTGGCCTGCATACACAATCCAGTCCAACACACCGATTTTTGATAATTTCCTCACACAGCGCTTGTTCTTGTAACAATTATAGAGACTTCCCTCCATAACAGCAACAGACACAACCAATATATGCTGATACACACCTGACTCCGGGCTCTGCCATTCACAAGACCTTACTTGTGCCACTGGACAGATGGCACAGAGAACAGCCGAGGACGTTGCTCCATGTCTGGTTCCAGAAGCCAGAGGCAGCTTGGGAGCATGGCTCTGTCAGGGTCAAACAGCAGAGACGGCTCCCACAGCGGTGGTTCAGCACCACGTTCCTTGGTGACACCAGCACAGCACCTCCCCAGTTTGTTACAGGGCAAAGTGGGCAATGATATCCCACAAAACAGCAGAACAGATAGCATGTCTGAAAGCTGACTTGCTTAAGTACTTCACTCAGTCTAATGAATGACACTGCATGTCGCCACATTTAGACCCTCACCCCACTGTGGCTATAACAATGTAAGAAAACAATACAAAAATATTCCTCCTTTGCAAAGCCCAGATAATAATAGTTGTTCCTAGACAACTCTTCTCAGCCTCAGAGTTAGACAGTGCAAGCACTGAAAGTGTACAGGTGAACCCTACATGGACGGAACCCCCATTCCCGAGACCAGAGTGCACATCCAGGTAAGGATGCAAGGAAGAAAAATCACTGGCAGAAACTAATGTCAGTTCTGGCATTTTTTCCTCCTCAGAGGACTTTGCCCTCCCATATTGGGAGTACCCTTCTAAAATGCAGTTTTCTATTGCTTTTCCAGATAGCAAAGCTCTGGTTCAGTAGCTGTTGTATAATACAGTTCTAGATAGAAGAAAATGCCCACGTCCTTGGGGCTGCACCCTACTAGACCCTACACCAGCAGCTGGCACATCAGTCATAAGATACAGAGCACAGACTGTGAGCAGTTCAGAGGGTGTTGGTTTTGTTGTCCTAAATAGTCTACATTCTTAAAGTACATCATTTTTGCATCAAAGGCAGATCATTATTTGCATTTTGCTGATACCTAAGCAGTTGACTACTGTACAAACAGGGAATCACAAAGCATTCACAGCATATCCTTAACAGCAGAGAACTAATGACACCCAACCACAACTAAAGAGCTAGGCAGGTTCAGTTGTCGGACAGAAACTCTTTCTTCCACATTCTGTGCCCAAGAAACAATTCACAGACAGTTGAGGCTCATCTAAACAATTTAATTGCTTTAATTTTACATAGTCACCAAGTCACTGTAAAATCTTTCCCTACAAAGGTCAGTTTGTGGCTTTACAATATCATTAATATATCTTTGTGATCCCAGGTAAGTCTAAGCTAGGGTTTGGGGTTTATTTAATGAAAAAAATGAAAGGATGTCAAAGGTTTCATGTTACTCTGTCTTCACATTTGACAAAAATATTTGGGTTTGTTTTCCTAAAAAAGCATGTGGTCATCGTTTGCCCAGATAGTCACCACCGAAGTTTGAGGCTCTACACCCTTGCAGGGAGAGACTATAACATTAGCACACCACCTGCCTTCTCAAATTCCTCCTCAACTGGGGCCATTTGGGATGTTTGCTGGGATGGAGGAGGAGATAGTTATCTTCTACAGTGATTTATTTTAACTGCTGATATTTAGGATCTGCAGTAAAAAGCAATCTGTCATTTCACTGCCTGTTTTTCTATTCTTACCCCATTTAATTTCCATCTTAGACAATGGTTGCTATAAATTCACTCTGTAAATTTTGATGTGACAGTAATGTCTATTCCTGTGATACGTTAAAAAAAAACCAACAACCCTGCAATTTGTACAAATTAGTTTCAGAACTGGAATTTGAAAGTGTCCATCTAAGTACATCAGCTTATTATTCTCCCAAATATTGGCAGTTTCCAAGGACCCTCCTGGGAAAAGCCAGTCACTTATCCTGAGATGTCAGAAATATTTGCTCAATGGAACAAGCAAGCTCTAGCACCCAAAACTGCATTTTGATCCCTGATGTTTATGCCCCTGACCTGTGTTTTGATCCTGGAACCTCAGGTTGTTTATAGTTTCTTTTATGAGATGAATGGTCTTCAACCTTCTGCAACCCAGGAGATCCAAACAAGGTGACAATTCCCATGGGCCATATTCCTGAAGCGTGTTCACCCTACCACAGCCCTAATTATTTGACTCATCACTGTTTCTGCAAAGACCTTGACTTCATCCTGTGCTGGATGCTAGATTTACACACGCTGGAGAGAAAAGAGGGGACAGAACATGCAGGGCCAAGGAATAAGTACACTCTAATTCAAGGGACACAGCTTGATGCCCTTTGATCAACACCCAAGTCGATACAGTTTACTTTGTCAGTATCTGCTATTCATAACTGCTAGGTTTCAGCTATGTTCAGAGCCAAAAGAAAGGGAATCAGACATTATGATGAAAAATGAGTGACCCAAGAAGCATTATAAATAGATCTAATCTAATTTCATGTGTCAAGTAAAAGATAAAATTAGGTTCATTTTATTCCACCTTATTTTGACAACTTCAGTTGTCAGTACTGGCTCCAAGTTGTACGACAAGCAATATTTTCATACTGATTGCCTGAAAGTGACAGTTGAAGAAAAAAATATATCCTACAACTGTTACGGTTCTCCATGGAAAACAGAAGTCGCTTTGTTTGCCATCATATCGTTTCACTACTGCCAATGGCTAAAAGCAAGAGTCCGTTCCCCAACATATTTACCATGTTTAGCGATTCCTGCTGTCAAACAAAACAGCAGTAGTTACCAGGAAGCACAGAATTCGTTACGGAAATCCCCGTTGAGCAAACTCAAGGGGAAAGCCCCCGGAGGGAGGCACCTGATGGTGAGTGTCAGCCCCGTGGCTGGACTCACAGCACTTTTCAAAGGCTAAGGCTGCACCATTACTGCTGTTTATGTTTTCTAATATCTTCTCCCTCCATCTCATTCTCCACAGTAGACCTTGAGTAATTAACTGATGTGACAGTAGAATAAGTCACAACTAGTTATCAATTTAAATTGAACACAGGTGGTCAGGAATAGTTACCGAGCGCCGAAACCATGGTGGAAGCATTTCCAAGCTGACTAAATATCCCATCTGTATGAAGCATATCCAATCCTCTCTTTTTCATTTTATTTCACAAGTATTGCATGGGATGAAGGAATGTCAGAGATAAACTCTCCAGTTCAGATGTAGAACACATGTATATGCATCAGTTTAAAGCAAGATTACAGACACTAGAAAGCAGTTGTGGTTTGGCACTAGAAATCTTCCATTTTAATTAACTTAAGGTCCAAATGATTTCTAGAAAGTCTTTCTTGCATTGTGGGAGTAAAATTACTTCTATCGGGACAGGTTTACCACATTTGCATGGGGAAAAACTCTGAGAATTAATTACTTCAACAAACTTCAGTGTAAGACAACAGAAGCAAGTTCAGCAAGTTCCATGGGTCATGCCAGCAATAACCTCAGAACTATGTGTGACTAAAGCCCACAAAACATGACCCACCATATGCAGACCACCGTCAGGTGCGCTGCAAGAGGATCTTTCCAAACCTTCCAATTTTCCTGATTTCTCCTGTATATCTTGTGCATTTCTCCCTAGCTCAGCTCTAGAGGAACCAAGTCAAAGTGGGATCAATTCGGTTAATGAGCAACTGTTCATTAAATCTCTCATCAGTCATTAGGAAAGGGTTTTTACTCCCATCCTTAGACATCGAGCAGGGCTACTTGAGCAAGAAGAGAAAGAGAATTGAGAAAGAAGAATTAAACTAATTCAATTTTTAGAGTTTTAAGACTGAATCCTAAAAGATTTGAAATGATTCATTCGAGTCCTTAAGATCAAATCCATGATTATGCTGCTGGAAACAAGACCACACAAAGCCCAGTTTACTTTTTCTTACCAACAGACTATTGGCAACATTAAAATTAATAGCCTGGTTAGTCTGCTACTGAAATTTGTATTGATTAAGCTTTGAATATTAAGAACGTAGAATAACTTCCACTCTCATAAATATTGTATTTTTACTATATCCCTACTCTAAAGAATTTCCTCTGCATATTTGCACTCCCACAGCACAATGATTAAACACAGGCTCAGTTTCTAGATAGGTGATATTTTGCTCCATCTTCAATTAGAAGGGAAAAAACAACCCACAGTGAAAGACTCAAGTAAGAGATATGGAACTACCCAATAGGTTAAAGTGCTAAAATGTGATCTGATTGATCGATTTCAAGATCAGTTTTCTCAGGATTTTTATATTTTTTTTGCAAACAACAAGCCTCAGAATGGAAAGAAAACAAACTGGTTTAGTTTTATTCAAGCTATTGTGCAGTGATTTGTTTTGAAAAAATCACCTTTAGCTTTGAAACTTTTAAGAAAATATTAACTTTTGTAATGATAACACACAGAAGTAGCTACTTGAGAATTCCAAATCTGACACGTCCACTCAGATTTTACATTTCAGAATAAACAAGACACCTTATTTTTGGTAACTGTTTTAAAAATATTATGTACTGGGTTGGGGTTTTTTGCTTTTTTCTAAGTTTACTTATCCATTCTGTGCTATATCAGAATTACCTTTATTGTAGCTACAGATAATGCATTTCTTTCTTCAAAGCCCATGTAACTACTGATCACTTGATGGACTAAGGTTAGCAATACATGCAAGAAACATACTGATGTGGGAAAGGCTAGAAAAAGATCAACCAAAAGCTATCAGAAATTAAAGGCCTGGGTTTGGAAACACAGGAAACTGCTTCCAGAAAAGCTTTGGAAATCCATCAAAAATGCAGCTTCCCCTGGAACTACGCATGATGGATTACGTTACCTGCTCCTTTTCCAGTAATGCAATGAGAAATGACAAAATCCGCCCAAGTAATAAATTTACTTTTTAAGGACTAAGAGAGCTTCTGAAGTTCTTGAATGAAGTTATGCCCTCACCAGTCATTGAAAATCACCTGTTTTCCAGTATATTGTATCCACAAAACAGTGCAATTACTGACTATTAGCGTGTGCAGTACCAGAGACCCCCTAGCAAGCTGTCACGGCATTGTCTCCAGCTGGGACCTGACACCCAGAGGTCTTAACCAAGAAGTGAAGCAGCAAGGACTGAAGGTGACCTCATGACTACCACGGCCAGATTACAGATGCACCAGCAGTTACTGCCTGAACCAAAGCAAATGTACCTGAGCTCAAAGTGCCTTCCCCTTGGTCAGCCCAAGCCATTGCCTTAGTGATGGGCAGCTGCTCCCCTGTGAGCTAACAGGACTCCACAGGGGTGACGCCAACTGTGGAGGCTCTCCCTTCCTTCACGTGGTTCAAAATATTAATAAACATAGTTTTATTTGATAGGAAGCACTGCTTTGTCAGGTCCTTGTCTAGAACTATTTCTTCTTGAAGTTTAAAGAAAGCAAGTCTTTCACAGGGAAATATGAATGAGTCTTGAGAGCAGGGTTAGCTGAGGACAGGACACCTTGTACAAGCTATTCATGTGAAGACTGATGGCATTTAGAAGTGCTTGAAACCCTGCTAGGCTCTGCACAGACAAACTGCAGGGACGCCCTGCTGATCTGGTGTGCTGGAGCAAGCCAACAAGGCCAACTTCCCAACAGACCCCCCCGGGGAGCGGTCCATGGCTCTCTGAAGGCAGCTGCAGTTCAACGCAGCCTACCAAGGCAGCAGAAAGCACTCCTGGGCATCGGCAGCGGGTTCAGGAGGTGGGATGAGCATAGCTCTCGGGAACATGTAGAACAGTACAGGAGTAGGAAAAAACAGAAGAGTTTTGGGTGCATTTTAATTGCACATAAACAATCACTATTAAGTATTCCTAAAATCTTCATCGAGAATGCTGCACTTACAATACTATTGTCACACTCACAGCAAAACATGCATAATATGCAAGCTGAAATAATACTGTGGCCTGCTATTTTGCTACTATTTTCCATTCCATTAATTCCACTCAGTTATGCAAACCTCATATGAAAAAACTCTCAACGTCTGACCAAATCTGTACTATGAGTTTGTAGGGAAAAAAAATAATTATCTTAATGTGAACACACAAAATTACGCATGACACAGTTCTAGGGCTAGAACACAGTGTTATCACTTATTAAATTCTACAGTCCCCTTTTCCATTTTCTTTTTTATAAGCATTCTAAGATAAAAGATTATTCTTGACAAGTGAATAAATACAACATGCAGTGCTGTCAGAGGATGCTAGGCAACCTTTAGAAAATTTTTTAATTTTTTTTTTTAAATGTGAGGCATTACTGATGTTAGCAGCTCTTCCATAATCCTCAGTAAAGCAGAGAATACACTAAAAGTGTGCAGTTCTGAACGTCTGAAACAATTTATGTCCAGTCTCCAGCCACAGAAAGATGCCGTTGCAGGAGACAGGGATACGCCGGGTTGTTACAAGCCTGATGGAAAGAACATAATGAATTTCTACCACATTCATTGAACAAATACGATCGGTACAATTCCTGTAATGCTGCTTTTCATGCACTGACCTGTCCCCTTCTCCCTGCTGATGGCTTTTCACTCCCCTGCACTAAGTGAACCTCAATGCAGCCATGAACACTGTGGAGTGTTCCTGCCCCCTCTTGTCACAGCTCCATTACTACCACACGGCACCTCTATTTCCAAAGGCAATTCTGCCTCTGAGAGTCGAGCCGGTTTTACCCTAGAATTCTTTTAACTGCCTGACCGTCTCATCTTTCTTAGGGATCCTTTTCTCTTCCTATTTTTAATGCTGATATCCCTTCTTTAGTTTTCAATTCATAATATTGCACACAGCCTTTGTCTGTGGTTCCTGTGTGCTTTGAGTCAACGCAGTTCCCAGGAAAGAGAAAACGAGACTTTTATAATTGTTGTTTATACTGTTGATAATTCAGGTGTCTCTTCTCTTCATAGTAGGAGGGACCACTCAAACCTGCATGACACCTTTAGGAAATCCGTATCCTCCAGCGTAAAGCCATTCAAACGCTCCCCAGTTATCACAACCTTCCCACTAGGCTCCTCACCCAGTGGGACACTGGCACCATGCCGTGCTCTGCTCCCAGCCACTCCGGGCATGGAGACAGCCCAGGGTGCTGGTGGCACTGCCCAGAGCCTGCTGCAGGGAAAGAGAAGGTAGCAGAAGGGACTCTGCTGTGACAACGTATTAGTGAACGTGTCTAAACCTCAGCAGGCTCTGCTGGAAATAAACTATCCAAAAGAGCACAAAGGCAAAACAGCCTGCACAGAGGAAAGTAGTTGTGGCCATTTCAGCTGAATAAAGCGTGAGAAATGTAAAAGACTTCTGTTTCACAGAGATCAGTATGGACTGCAAATTCCCTTAATTCTAACAAAAAACTGCTAAATAACTGTCATCACGCTTCAGAATACAGACCTGAAAGATCTGGATACAGTAATTTTCTTTCTCCCCAGTGCACATACTTTTCCTCTGTTTCCTCTGCATTGTACCCGTTACACTTTGCATGTGAAGACTTAACAATTTTCGGTACATTTCCCTTTGCAAGGGGAAATACCCCGTCTCTGTCTTATCAACAAGGAAACTGACGGATTAATGATGTGATTTTTCAAGAGTACCCAATTGCCACTCAGCTGTGGCCGAGGAACTCAGACCACCTAAGACCCAGTGATCATTTTTCAACGCCCTTCCCTTTCCATGCCTCTCTTGCAGATCAATCTCTCACCCCCATCTCAAGCCCACCCCTTTGTGCCCAGCTCTGCTGAAAGCTTTTATTTCCCCCTTCTCTGTTTTTCGCATGTACAAGGTCCAGTGAGTGTGCAATGCCACCAATTTCCAAGTGCAACCTAATCAACTGAAACTACAGAAGTCATCGTGGCTTCCCATACCCTTCAGGAATAATGAAATATATGGACATCTTCCCAAAACATATCTTTTCTGCTCTTGCCTGTCCTTTTTTTTTTTTTCCTTTCTGTTTCTTCCCCCCCTTCCTGTTTCTTTTTTGACAGTTTCTTTACTTTCCAGTTCAAAAAGCTTATCTCTGCAGGTCTTTGAGGTTGTAAAAATTTCTTGTCACAAACCATAAAACAGTAACTTCCTTTAAAACTGCTGTGATGTCACTTTTTTGAGTAATGCTACTCATGAAAATCCTTCTGAAGGAGTTGTCTGCTCAGAATCTGGCTACTTCTGCACAAGAATTTTACTGATACAGGGCAATTCCCAGATGCAAAAAATATACTGAACACGTTCTAAGGCCCAGGGTACCTCTAGTGTGACTGTGCAAATCAGCTTCACCTCAAAACCAGAACCCCAAGAGCTTGATTTCAACATGATGGCTCAAATATATTCTAAGGATCCAATAAAATGGAAAAAGATATTCCAGTTAGCTTAACTGACTTTAAAAGCTCATGAATCAAGATGTAAAAGCTGCTACATTCCCTTGTTTCAACCAAGATTTAATAGGAAATCCCCTGCCCTTGCAGTGCACACAAGAAAAGCTTTCACCTTCCCTTCCAGCCAGCAGCAAAACCAGGAATGTTCCTGAGGTCCTGTCAGGCATGTGAGGAGCCTCCAAGCAGCGTCCACTGCAGGCTCCCAGTACGTTGTGGCTTGGGAAGTCCCCATCCCCCAGGCTCCGGCAGCGGGCGCAGGCACTCTGCGGGTGGCAGAGCTCGGGAAGGGCGGCTGTGGCAAGGCTCCACCACTGCGCCCACACAGACACCTACCCTGCCTTCAGGTCTAGCGCTGCAAGGCTTCCTGTGCAGAGGGACTTCTCCCATGGAAGCCAGGTACAAAACTCCCATCTCCCAAATTAATACAGGGCCAGACCCAAAGTGAGGCTTTCTTTCATACCTTTAAGAATAAAAATGCAGATTTTGGACAGAGACAAGGTGACAAACATATCTTAAGAAAAAACAGCAGTGCCCAAGATGTCCTATTAAACCTATTTGCCAATGCCAATGAAAATTGAAGATAAAACACAAGTTCACAATGGACCTCAGACTTAGGATGAACCTTTGAAAAGGAAAAGGCGGGGGAGATGAAGGATCTGATCCTTAATTATGAGACATCTGGGTTTAGGCCACCTGAAAGGCCAATCGGCACTCTCTCTGTTTTCAAAGCCACCTTACAAGATTTAGAAAGTGCCCATCAATCTCCCCTCCTGGCTTCAGTGCTCATGCCAAGGGCAAATGGTTGGGCAGTAGAAGTCTTCACATGAGGTTGAAACACAATAGTGCTGGGAATTCTTCCTAATTTTTACTTTAAACTTGATCTTTCAGCTGCATGACTGGCCATGTGATTACCTCTGTTGAGCAAGGTCTGCTCAGTGAGGAACCTTCTGGGTCCACAACTCAGAGACAAACACAGCCATTGTGTGGTGCCTCCAGGAAATGGAGAGGCATTGACAACCATTGCTATCCAAGGCAGAGGAAAGACAATACTTGTCAATCAATTCTGCTTGTTACTGTACATTACACTGTATCTATTACCAACTGCTGAAAATGACTTTTTAACATTTCCAGCTTGATCCAGATAAAATAAAAAGCAGGTAAGAGTTCATTTTTGTGCTCCTGATGTCTACTGTGGTGTTTCCATCTCGGAGAGCATGAGACCGCTTTCCTTCATCATTATTTATGTAACACTATGCTTTTTTTCACTCTTACAGTCCATCTATTTTGACATATCCTAATGCTGCACAAAACCTGTGGCACCACAACAGCTCCAATATCAAAACCCTCACCAGTAACTCGGAAGAGCGGTTTCATCACAGAAATGAACTAGGTAAGAAGCCACACTCCCCTACCAGAAAGAAACCAACCTGCAAATCTTCAAACAGACGTGTTGCCTTTCTGCTGTATTTCTCACACAGACATACCCTCATTCCTGCCTCCTCGCTCAGCTGCAGACTTCTCTGACTGCTCACAACACTGCCACTAACAACTGTGACCTCCTTATCCCAACCACTGCCCGGCCTCCCACGTCCCTCCTCTTGCGGCCGTGGGCCAGTGCCGTTATGCTGGATGGGCAAGTGTCATGGAATCATAGAATCATCTGGGCCGGAAGGGACCTTCAAAGGCCATCTAGTCCGACCTCCCTGCAGTCACAGGGACACCCCCAACTAG
>BJBW01007347.1:0-16322 GCA_004320125.1 Scolopax mira | reverse complement strand
GAACTTGTTCCTAATCTCCAATCTAAATCTGCTCTTCTCCAGTTTAAAGCCATTAGCCCTTGTTCTGTCATTGCCGTCAGTCCTTCCCTGGCCCTCCTGAAGAGACCAGAGATGTAGCACCACGCCATGTCCTACACCCTTACTCCACGTGCTGCTTTTAGCCAGAGTAGCCCGCACAAACTGCACTTCCCCTTCACTCCTCTGGGCAAGTTCCTGAGCTAGGCCAAAATCCGGCCTACGCATCTGTAACTGATGGATACACAATTTCCTATTTACTAAGGAAAGCATTAACATCACCCAAAAGAAAATCTTTGTTCCTCGTTACAATTCATTCCTTCTTTAGTTCACTTAGCATTCAGGTTTTGAATAAGTGATTGTTCTAAGGAACACAGATAATTACTCCACAAGCAGAAACTTGCTCTTAATTACAGAGAACGGAAATGCAGGAAGGAAAGAATCAATATGCCTGATTATATCTCCCCATATATTAAACTCGAAAGCCTGTAATATTTTTCATTTGTTGTGTCCTCAGCATCAATCTTCAGGAACAGCAAATTAGTCAGACTAAGTATCAATCAATGACATCTCCACAAAAAAAAAAAAAAAAAAAAAAAACAGGGAGACAGACCTCATCTTTAAAGGGAGGGTAAAAAAATAACTAATGACACAGAAAGATGAAATGTTTCAATTTCTTTCAAGACTATACTTGACACAATAGAAGAAGAGGGAGAAATTACATGAAATGAGGTTGGATCAACTGAAGTGATCCCAGAACAGCAGCTACTGTGTTACAGAAGCTACCCACACTACAGGATCCTCACTAAGAACCAAGCTCACTAAGAACTAATTCCCAATGCCAATCCCACAAAACAGGCAGGAACCCACCAAAGACTTTGTCCAACAAGGTCAAATCCATTCCCTTTCCATGTAAGGAACTATCAGCAAATGTAGCAGAACACTTTGTATTCCCAATTCTCCTTCTCACTGACCACATCTCAGCTGTTGGGAACCAGGTGGCAGCAAGTTACCACCATAGCACTTTTTGGATCGTCTTAGTTCTAAGGGGCAGCAGGAATGTTTTTGGAGATAAGGAGCACTGTCAGGCAGAGAACAGGACAGGACAACTTTCATAACACACATCACCATCTACAGCTGGGGCGATGCTCACCCATGTGCCTGTTTTTAAGGACACACAGAGATCTGGCTGCACACAAAGGTCTGTGGTGCTCATCAATAAGCACAAATCTCGTGCTCTGCTGGGTTTGTGCTTAACCTTAAACATGCAAAAGCTTTGCTCAAATAAAACCAGAGACAAAAAACCAAAACATTCAGCATGTTTTGATAATTTCACTATTTATAGAATTTCCAGTATTCTTTTGGTGTACTAAAGTTTCATCCTTTCTCCTTTGTTCATAGATATTTTTCCATGAAAAGCAAACTTCACAGCTCGGCAATTAATGGATAGGCCCTCAGGGAAAAATGAAAGAAAAAAATAACATCCCTCAGAGTTAAATCAAAAGAAGGGGAAGTTTTTCCTGGTGCTTCCTGGGCAATGGGAGACTGCCCATCATTCTGATGAAGCCAGAAAATTCCTTTTACCTACACCAGCAAGCTCAGTAAACCTACCCCTAACTCTTTGAATTCTAAGGTTTATTTTATAAAAGTTTAGCTCTTATCTCATGTTTTATCTTCTTCTGCTAGTAGAAAAAGCTTACACAATAGCTAATGGTTAAAAAGCAACAAGAAGTTATTTTTATTTTGCCTAAACACAGTATGCAGTCATAAAAACAAAGTGGACCTTCTGCAAACTATCGATCAAAGGAACTAGTGTTCCTTAGTGCAACTCTCTTGAGGAAACAATAAGGGATTGTAGAACATATTCTTAACATAGACTTGCTCGTTTCATTCTGACGCATTAGCTACTTTAGCAAATCAAATACATCCCATGGATCTGCTTCTTGCATTGAAGAGGAGAAATACAACAGAAAAGAAAAACAGAGAGTAAGAACCTGTGGCTGATGTAAAGCAGTTGAATATGATGCTTCTCTTTGCTGGACTTTAAGAAAAGTGGTTTGCCCTACAGTGATCCAAAGCTTTACACGCTCTACTTGAACTGAGTTTGCCCCTACCTGCCAGCGTCCTCTGCACATTGTGCAGGAGATGTTTGGACAGCTCTTGCTACACATAATTCTTGGGTCCCTCAGAGTCTTCACTTTATTAGCTCTTGCTGACAACAGCTATCTTACACTCCATCAATGACTCTACTGGAGTCTCACAGACCAGGCAACAGAATGCCTGAGCATTTTCTTAAGCCTACTTTTGGCAGACAACCTGAAATTAGTGGATCTAATGGTTATATAAATTCATAGAAGGCACTCATGCTTACTTTCCTCTACTTATGGAACCCATTCCTGTGCAAACAGTGTTTTGAAACAACTCTTAAATAAGATAAAACCACAGCCAAAAGCAAGCTGACATAAGGCAGGTCAGGACTTGTATGTCCTTATTCCTCCAATCCAGGCTTGCTGATGTGGTGTTTAACTTCCTATTAAGGGAGTGGAGAGAACTAGTCCCTGTTCTTTAACTCCGTAATTGCTGGGTCTGCACCCAAGGCCCCGTCAGGAGCCCAGCACCCACAGTGAGGCCGTGGGGATGGGAGACACCTGAGGGAGTGCTGACTCGGCATGAGCTCACTGGGAAAGCAATGGCAGACAGGATGGATGTTCTTGGCCTCAGCAATTAAAGACAGATTTAAATATTTACAAAAGAGACAAAGAAGATTGGAGGAAAAGCAGTCAGGAAAAAATGAGAGAGAGATAAGATTTCTAAACAATAGGAATTTTCACAAAAAGTTCACTCCATCCAACCTTTTATTCAGCTCACTCTCTACCAGCACCAACACTGAGAAAGTGTCTTGGGGTTCAATCCAACAAATACTGACCACATAAAAAGCCACATATCCAAAGAAATCTCTTCAGCAAACAGAATTTTGCTTGCTCTGTTACCAACAGCACAATGGTTCCCCTTTCAGCTGCCGCAGAAAGAAGTGTGACAAAGACCATTGTAATCTCAATTTCCTTTTTCAGCGTTTTTTGTAACTAGTCTGGACAATAACTCACATTACTACAATTTAGCAAAGACATGCATGAGCTACTTAAACAAGTTCTTCTAGCAAAATTCAAAATTCCCTCCACTAACCTAATTGCAGAGAAATTCAACAGCATTTTTCTGCACAAAACTAAGCAGATGCTATGGGTTAAAATCTTAGCATCAATAAAAGCCAAGTGTTTTATCACACAATTTGAGAACACATGTTATGCATGGTACTACCAAGGCTTTAAAAATTCTTTGAAGGAAAAATAGATGAGGCTTCAGACAGAGAAGCAGCCCCTTGAAGCACGCTGAAATGCTACAGATACGGCAGAGGGATGAAAGAAGAAAGTGAAAAGCAAGAAAGGAAGCAGGCACTGGCCTGGAAAGCACAAGAGCACTGAGTGTTGGGGCAAGTCAGAGCAACTGTGGAGAAACGTAACACAGGAAGAAATGAGAACCATTAAAATAACACAGCAAGAGGCAAAGCTGCCAAAAGTTGCCAAGACCATTAGTGAATTTAGAACTTGGCTCACTGCTTCTCCATCACTGCTCTTGTTTAAAGGATTGTGCCGACAATCGCACCGCTTGGGATTTGTGGAGCACCCCCAGTCTTCCAAGAGAAACTGTTCTGCACACGTACAAGCCGAGCAAGAGGCACTCCTTGTCTCAAAGGGCTGCCACACTCCGCAGGCAAACAGAGGGCCAGGTGAGACATGGGGAAGAAGGTGCTCCTGAGAACACTACAGTCTCTCCATTAACACAGCTTTATATCCCCTCCTGAGGCAACTGAGGCCCGAGCTCTACCCAGATATGACATGAAAAGGGGAAGGAGGGGAAGAAGACAGAGATGCTGCTGTTTAAGAAGCAGGGCCTTCTATCTTTTCTTCACTGGATCCCAACAGAAAAGGCATTGCCACTATGCCCAGCCCTGGCAGGTGACAGCAGACCTGCATGGCGAGGCTGTGTATGCAAACAGGACAAGGACCTTTTACACATCCCCCAACAGCCAGGGCTTAGCAATTTCTGTTCTGTATCATATCGCATGGACTACATATTCTCCCAGCATGTAGACTTCACACACAGGGAAGCAAGAGTCCCCTGCAGTCCTTACAGGTCACTTACCATGAGGTAACAAACAAACAAACAAAGCAAAATGAACCCAACAATTATACGCACACAAAAGAAACCCGTCAACCAGTCCTGACACCAGCACAAACTTTGAATTAAAAGCAACGTGCCCATTTATGTGTTCTTTGCTAGGTTTGCACCATAGCTTCTCTGTGGATTTTAGGGGGAAATTACTACTTTCACTATTTTCCTTTTTTTCTGCTTTATTTTGCTAGTAAACTGAAAACTATTGAAAATGCTCTATTGATGTTGGTCTCTTTTGGTCAACCACATACAAAAGCGTTTACTAAAAACGATTGTTACAGGTATGAAAGCATAAGTTACCATGAGTAGTAATTTAAGGAGAAAGGAACAAATGTGTTCCTATGTGATAACTGAAGCAGTGATTATGAACCCAGGCTTTTGGTTTACTTACAGAGCTACTGGATATCTGTTTCCTTTTCATTTAGGGGTGCTCAATCTCCCACCTGGTTTGCTTTCCACCTGCAACACCCACACAGCAGCTGACATTTACCCCCATGGTTAAGGATGGATGCAACATAGTTTTTCAGAAAACACCTTATAAATGCCCGTTTCCAGGAACCTCCCCAATGATTAGAAAATACATTTGCCAGGTCTGCAGATTTCATTAAACTCTCCTCACACACGCCTTGTTTGTTAACCAACTTAAAAAGTAATATAACACGTCTCTGTTAAACAGTGACACACTCGGACACCTGACGGGTCAAGTCCATAGACACCTGTAAGTTTAGATCAGGGTTTCCGTGTTCTCCCTGTGACTGCAACAACTCCGTTTATTAAAGCCAACATTTCAGATCAGGGCAAGCTCTTTGGATGGTTTTGTGCCAAATGAGACATATTGCATCTTCCCAGCACCAGGGGTTCGACTGGGTTGGTCTCGGTACCGCCCAGGGTGACATTTCAGACCCTCTGTGGTCCCTTGGGCTGGCGTGGCCAGCGAGCAGCCCTGCAGGGCTTGTGTCCTGAGCCTCCCCCTGCTCCCCCCTGACCCTTGCCCATCTCCCCATGCAGGTGTGAGCTGCAGCTGGTAAAGCATTAACTTTCTCTGTGTTAACTCAAGGGAGCTGCTGGCAGCAGCCCTTAGTGCCAGGTTACCGGCACTGCAGGGCTATCGGACCATACCTAAGGAAAGACCAACTATGCCAAGGGGCAAATTCTCGGCCAGTATTGCACTCGAGTGAAGTAATAAAGTCCAATTTTCTCCTGTCAGTTAGCCTTTGTTGTGGTGCATTTCTTCTTGCAACACCTGAGGCCTTTCACTCAGTTCAACTTCTAGTCCCTGATGTAATGTGTAATCTATTACACTTCCAAAATTAATTTTTCTAATGCTTTTGAAGCTTAAATTTTTCTGGGTTTTGTCTTACATCCTCTTATACACAAACTGCATCCTCATCTTCCGGGCACTGTCAGCTCCTCAGGAATCAAGCTCAGTTTCAGTGTACCACCTAAGAAGTCAGGGTAACCACGATTGCTACTGCAGAGAGATGCAATTAATGATTCTTGCAAACCAAACCTGAAGGGGGAATTAACTCCCATTCTCAAGCACCAGAATCTACATATGTCATTATGAAGTGCAGGAAGAAAGAGCAGTTCAGAAAGATTGTCAGAAATGGTGTAGAATATGTCCCTGCTCATTGCAGGGGGTTGGACTACATGAGCTTTAAAAGGCCCCCCCAACACAAACTATTCTGTGATTCTACAGACTTAGCTTGTATTTCCCAGATTAAAAATAGTTCCATTACTGAATATATTTATCTTAATAGGCCAAACTATGAACCTTCAACTCAAATGTAATTTACACTTTAAACACCACAGAGATGTAAAACATGGACATCTGTCAAAGACACAAACACTTCAGAAGAAACCTAACTTTTTCTATTAAATAGATGCATGTTAAAAATTCACTAGAGTGCAACAACTACTGTCTCTCAAGTCATCCAGAAACAAAACCTGCAAATATTCCCAGCCTGTGTTAAAAACAAAGCCAGAACCTTAGCAACAGTGCTCCTAGGCAATGAGTGCAATAAATGAAAAAACAGGACTAAATATCTAAGAGACTCCATCCCACAACCCATTAAAAGGAGAACACTTCAGAGTTTTACAGATGCAGAAAACAAGCAAAGCACAGTCCACAGTCCAGGACTGACAGGAACAGCGTCACCTTGTTTGTGCCTAAAATCCCACCCGATAGCATGGGTAAGATTCAGATGCAAAATCTGGTCTTTATGTCCAAGCACCGTCAGAGGGATTAGATATTACCGTGCGCCCAATTATACAGGCATCACTCCTGCTTGGTCTTCTAGTATGGGTGACACCTCCCATTTTTACCACAGATGACAAAAAATAAGGTATTGAAAGTAGCTCAAAAGAAAGGGAGAGTATTAGCTGGTTTGTATGGGAGGACATATGAAAAAATGACAGAATGACAGAGTGACAAGAACACACATTACCAACAGGTGTAATTTCACCCCTGCTTGAAAGGCCATTGCTTAAAAGGGAGATGAAAGCCTCAAAGTGATGAATGGGGATGAAAAAATTCTGGACAGAGTTAACATTTGTGGTCTCGAGGGGCTGAGTCACGGGGTTTGTGCAGTTTTCCACTGGGCTATGGAGTCACACTGATTTACAGCATGCTCAGAAAGGATGCGATTGAAACTATTTTCATCTGCCTCCAGATGGCTCCTCAAACACATTGGGCATTTACAAACGCTACCAAGGGCACGTCCAGAGGACTCCACAGCAACCGCACACACCAGCAGCAGTAAGTGCAATTAAACAATCCCTTTTAATTCATCTTATGCTAACAAGCATTGCCCAAATGCCACAGTGGTCAGCAACAGTTTCACAACCAACTTTGATAGCACCAGAATTCAACTGTCCGCAAACACCGACTTTTAAGTGTTATTAACTCTGCTAGTCGAGAAGTAACAGTCAGCTCCTGCCACGGCAGATGTTAAGAAGTTCCCCCACCACAGTCACTGCCCAGTTTGAAGGGAAGGGTAGGTGAGCAGGTTTCCACCCTGGAAGTGAAGGCAGCCTGGGTCCGCAAAAGGAGGGGAGAAAAGGACCAAGAGGGGAACCTGGATTGGTTAATAACAATGCCTAGGGCAGGACAGGAAAAGCAGAAATGCTCCCTACTACAGACTGTGTGCTTATCCTTCCCCATCAGACAGAGGGCAAGAGCTGGAGCATCTCATTACCATCATTCAGAACACCCTGGGACTGATTAGGGGCAAGAAGACAAAAAGGCAGAGAGCAGGGAAAAGGCAGCTTTCTAGAAGACAAAAGGTTCACAGGTTCAGGCATCATCACACTCCCTGGACATGGGATATAAGCAAGAGGTGCTCCTTAGAGCTCTACTTGCTGTTACACAACAAAACCACTGTGACCTGTGGAACATGCACTATTATTTTTTTTCTATTCCTGAATATCAGAACAATTATCTCCATTAGTTTAGATTTTGACTGAAGTTGTTTATTTGATCGCCTGTGCTATAAACTGACATTGCAGGTTATCACAGCAAGAACCTCTGCCGGAGCCAGTTGTGCCTGTCACCTTCTGGGCTGCTTTTTCAACCTTCTGGAGAAAGCCCATCATGGTGCTACAGAAAATGCGAGTACAGCCAATTGTCTCCTTGCACAGGTGATTACAGAACACAAAAGAAGAGCTGATCCCTAATTTAAGAACGTAAGTATTACCAGAAGCATTAAAAGACAGGTTTTGTTTACAAAACAGAAAGATGTAAAAGACTAAACCAAGGTCACTGAACAGTAGTGTCTCTGGTACACCCAGACTAGATCCAAGGCCCTGCAAGTGCTCAAATGTCTGTGAGCCCACAGGTTGGTATTTATTAAATACTATTGTGATTTTTCAGAGAAGTAAATTCTCACAGCATCTTCACAGTGCAAACTGTGACCCTTCTGTTGCAGAGATAGGAAAAATAGGTAAGTTAAACGCTGAGGAATATACATACATATATATAGTACACAAGAAAAACAGCCAACTTAATGAAAAAGTTCTGCTGTCTGGTTCTCTCCTTTGACTTACTTTCAAGCCGAGGAAGACTGGTTTACCTTTGGCATTTTAGTGCATTTCAGGTTAACAATCTGTTTTCTCTTGTATTGTTTTATTTGGCATTTGTGGGACACTTACACAGTTGTTAGGAATATATACACAAACACATGCTCAGAAGAATTTCAGTAAGGCAGATCTGACTCTCAAGTGTTTGGTTTTGTACATTGTACATTGTTTTTATGATCCAGCACAGCCAAACCAAAAACGGTTATTAGAACAACAATGCTGACTGCACATCATGAAAATAGACAATAATAAAGCAATTAAGCATGAGCGCTACATCTATTTAAGAAATAGTTTACAGGTTCTGTGAAAGCAAAGTAGGGTAGAGTTTCTCACACGCTGGCAAGAACCATTACTCAAGGACTGCAGGAATAGTGATCCCATGATCAACACGTCTGAAGAGAAGTTCTTCCCCAGCATTTCATGATCAACTTCTCCAGGAAGCTAATCTAATTTTCAACAAATAACAGTTGTAAATATATGTCTATTTATACTTAAAATAGAAGAACCCAAACAGAAGCCCTTTTTACAGGTATTGCACAGTTGAAAAGATCGTAATGACTTTTGACCAGTATCCTATATGTGAGAAGGGATGAGTTTTTCCCTTTAAGAGACAGAGAAAATTATTTTGCATCATGCCATAAGCAAAACAAACACGGATCAAAACAAACTTCTATAATACCCACAAATACTGATCTATCTCTCTCTCCCTTGCTTTTTCACTCATATTGAGATACACACTTGGTACTCTCCCAAATTATTGAAGGGAAAGTATTTCATTTTTACACAACAGCATCCTGGAGAGAATTTTCTGGATTGCCCTAATAGAAGCTTTCAGCTTCAAGAAAAATGCACGTAAAGTAGATTTCACAGAACACATATCTAGGCCTTGAAGATGGTATTCTGTATTGTTTTGAATTAGGAGGTCACTGGGTACTTGGCAAGAACCTGCATGACTTGCTGACTCCATCTCATGGTACCAGGTGGCTCTCTCTGTGAACATTTAATTACAGCAAATCGCTTTGTAAAAAAGCAACAATGGCCCTTCATAATAAACTGTGTTCTCAGTGACATCCAACAGTCCACAGGCATGTACAAAGTACAGCTGGAACGTTGTGCACATTAACAGGCAAGGTGGCCAAGAATGTCCTCAAATGCTAAGGAGGGAAATACAAATATTGCGTATAACATACCAAACCCCCTTAAAGCCCATTAGTTCTCACCCAGCTGTCTTATTAAGCTTCTTTCAGTAATGCTTTGAATGCCTTTTCTTACAGCTGGTTTTCACCGAGTCTCACTTATCAGACCATTAGTTAATTTGAGCAAATGAAATGATCTGTTGACAGAATAACTGTTTATTTCGTTCATTTCCACTAAAAGCTTTCATGCATCAGCTCTTTCTGCCTTTCTCCATTGCTTCCTTTAGAGGTAATAATTTATAATGTGAAAGTTATTGTGTTTGGTAATATTAGGCAGCCAGATGGTTGGGCTTTGTTTTCTAACACTAGGAAAGGAGAAATATTCCTACAGTAAAGTTTCAAGAGTTGAAAATGCTAATAAATATATGCAAGCATAATGATTTTTAAAAGTCAGTGACCAAAGAATAAAAAGTAAGTTCTTTTTTAAAATATCACCATTTTCCTATCAGTACCATTATGTTTCACGAGCTTGCCCACATTATCTTTTTACCACACTGCTTATTAGTTTTCAACTAACATTATAAAATACATACAACCTGAAATATGATGTTGAAGAACAAACACTGAAAGGCTCTTAAAACATGCACACACTATTGCAAAATACAGGTTTCCCAGTTAAATCTCATTACTCAGAACTGATAATGTGTTTCACTAAGGTTCATTTTGTGCGTGCCCAGGAGCAATAGAGAACTATCTCCGGAGTTACAGGTACCACTTCCAACTGGGATCTTGTGCCTCACAGGTTTTAACTCCTGTGACACCCCCTGAGCTTACATTCACACCTGCAAAAATCTTGTGCTGTGTACACAAAGCGAACTAAACATCAAACTCAGCTTCCAGTTCAACACAGGAAGAACCCAGCTGACAGCAGCAGAGAAATACCAAGATCAATATGGAATCCAAGGTCCTTATGCACACTGAAAAATTATTTTTTTCCCCATAAAATAGTCCTGTCTCGAGGAAAACTATAACTTAGTAGTACCCACACAAGGGAATGGGGTTCTGGCTCCATTTAGCTCAATGGTGGCAAAACAGCCACTGGCTTTTGCAGGGGCGTAACTTCAATCTCCATGTCCAAGGAGCCGCGGTGAGCAGCCAGCTAGCACCTTGTCCCCTGCTTTGTACAGGATCCTACAGGATAATATCCCAGAAAATACACACACACCCTTTAAGGTAAACTTGACATTTTACCATCTGAATATGTTTTTAAACTTATATTTTCTGACTTTAAACATAGCATTTTTTTCAGAATACTTAATAAGCAAAGGGCTACTGCAGAAAGCAAATCCAGGTTTGAGGAAAAAATTTGTGAGTAGGTCTTTGTCAGAGACCAAGAAAGCTAGCTTTACAAACAAGACAAACTAGCCACTTCAAAAGCATTCAAGTATAACAGACAGAGATCTGCCGTGGTTTATCCAGCGGCAGCCACGCTGCCATTCCTCAGAGGTGAGAGTCCTCCCACTGTCAAAACAGGACTTTTGCTCCACAGCTCTCACATGGGCCAAAATCCCTCCAGTTCCCAGGTACAAGTAAACTCTGGGATCACCAGGAATTGCAAAACACACATCTGAATCGCCAAGCAGCAATTTTTCGGTGTTCAAAATAATCTGCAACCCACGTATTACAATTAAACTCGATTTTTCCATGATACTGTACCTATGACTTACAGAGAAGGTATCTTGAAGGGGAAAATAATAATTATATTATCTGGTCCCTTTAATCATATGTTTCTCCAAGACAGATTTGATAAACACAAAGAAAAAGCACGCTGAACTTAAGCCCCGCCTTAGCATCCTGTATAACACTTTAAGTAACATTCTTTGCTTGCCTTCTTATCCCTGTTCTGCAATACTTCATGATCCTACGAGTGAAATAATAAAAATAAGACTACACCATATAATGTACAGCCAGCTCCCCAACAGCTGGTTTTGAGGTTCAGAGTACTCTGGATCCAACAGCCCCATTTCCAAGTGTCCCAAGTGCTTTGTGCCCCATTGCCCCTGTTGCCAAATATGCAATGGAATATGGTACGTGAACAGTAGCAGCCGATCACGCCTATGACTTCTGGAGATAAAATCTAAGGAAAAAAAGATTCTGCTTGTCATCTGCACAAGAAGTCTCAACAAATAACATGATTTCCACACATTCCTGCACCATTTTAACTGGGGAGAAATGCATACTAAGCCTTTGAGATGAAATACAAAGATTACATCTATGTCCAGGAAACATAGTTTCTTTTTTTCGTACTATATTCTCTCCAGTGACACAGAATTTGATATATATTTTGTATTTCAAGGGCAGAAGTTATTTGTTTGAAATTAAGTTATGATTACCTATATGACTCAGGTAGTTTCCACAGCCATTTATTCAACATGCGTTCAGCTAAAAAGAAAATAAACATTTCCGTAATATCCTCTTTTTCTGGAGAAGGAAAGGAAACCTTCATAGATGCTGGGAAGCAGTAAAGGGAAAAAAGACCATGTTGGCACAATATTGGTGGTCATATACAATACAATCTTACCCTTCACCAAGTTTTCAACACAGTAAAAAGGTGTATTAGAAATTCACAAGTTTTTCTAAGACAGATACAGTGGTTGCTTTGAACAGCCCTAAAGGAACAAGCTGTAAATAGTGCTTTTACACAGCTTCAATAATTCACATTTCAAAGCCAAAATGCCCAGACATCTAACTTCTTCACAGCCAATACCCAGTGCAGAAAAACCCTAAACAAGTTCCATTTTACTAGGCATGAATTTCATCTGATCTCCTAGCTGTAGCTCTCACACAACTGAGAACAGGAACATCAGGTGGTCTTTTGTTGGTTTTTGTGTGTGGAAACCTTTTTTTCCACTCTAATCAGTGGAACAGGGAAAGGAATCCTTAGCTTACTAATGTCCCAAATTTCCATCAACAGATGCCACCTAATTATTTGAAGCACCTAAACGCTTTTGATGCTGGCATTGATGCCTGCAAGAACGTAACTATAACTTGTTCCAACAGCCACAAAATCCAAATCCGAGCTTACAGGGTACCTATGTTTTCAGAGACATCAGTGCAACCGTTGTCTTCTTCTGACCCACCACCCAAGCTTCTCCCAGAGCCCAAGGTGTGCACAGAGTACTGCGAGACCTGCAGTTCCCCAGTATTGCATAACTTCACACAGCCTTTTAAATACAAACTATGATATCCACGAAGCCCTTTATCACCTTGAATAAATAAGAAATATTTAATGCATACCAGAGTATAGGTGAGGGCTACATAGGGTAAACATACACCTGTGTAAAGAAGTCAAGACCTGTCTGCCTGCCAAGTTCATCTGATCATGAGACTTGTCTTCGATTTTAGGTGAATTCTCATTTACGAGAGCACAGAGAATTCACCGGTAATGCCAAAATTCATCACTACCTGGTAGCTCCCTCACTCTGCAGCCCCTGCTCATGTTTAAAAACTATCTTCTACCTCATACATCTTATTTTTCACATTAACTTTTCTGGATCAAGTTTTTCAAGGGAAATGGTTAATAAGGAAATACACACAACACTTCTGTCACGACACATTTGTTCAGAATTAACTTCCCAAATCAACTCAACACATGGATGGTCTGCAAGTCAATATGAAACAAAGAGGAAATAGGAACCTCAACTCATCAAGCCACACAGAGCGACCAAGGACAGCTGAGAGAGATGCTTTTTCCCAGCCCAGGCACAGTGAAGTGCAGTTTTTGAAACTCAATGTGTTTTAATCCTCCTCTTCCCAGTCTCTATGAGAAAAAGGAGGCATTTAACCCTGCTATTTTGTTACTTTTTTGGCTTGGTTTTATTGGGCTAGGTTTTTTATTTGTTTCTGTTTGCTTGGTTTTGTTCTAGTTTTGTAGGTTTTGATGTTGTGTGATGGGTTTTTGCTTAGATTTTTGGTTGGTGTTTTTTTTTTGTTGTTGCGTTTTTTTGTACAAACAGGATAGGCTGGCTGTATATCCAGAAAAAAAAACAAACAGAAAATCAGTTTCTGTCGGAGTGATGTCTGAGGGTGCAGGCGCAGGTGGGGCATGGGAGCTCCATCTCCAGGGTGTGACAGGCACGAGTGCTGCCAACCCTTGAAGAAAAGGGCTGAGCCTTGCTGTGGGTAATACTAGAGCAAAGTAAGAATTACAAAAAGCTTTGACAAGATCACGCTCATTCAGCTTCTGGAAAGTTTTTTAGATCCTGCAGTAACCTCAAGGACCAGCTCTAAAGCAGGTAACCCCATTAACTCCTACTGTGCCAAGGGCCACCATAGCAAATCAGCTCATCCTGACAATGCTGTCATGTGTGTGTGGTGATTTTTGAGGTAGACCACAAAGCCTTATACAGCCTTCTCTGGATGGACCGAGAAAAGTTAGCCTTACCACTGACCAATCTGTTGTAAGAAATCCCAAGGATTTAATGAAATTGCCCACTGGCTGAGACAGACCCAAGTTACAGTTGTCTCGTGGTGCCATCCAGAGGGGGATAGGAAGTCACACAATGACTCCCTGCTGCATCTCTCCTATTTATTAGTCCAACTTGCCTGACATGGGAACAAGTCACATGGCTTGCACCACCTTCATCTCAAGAGGAGGAGCAGGTTCCAGACACCAGACGCTGATGGGAGCAGCACAGAAACCAGGCAAGCGTCTCTCACTGAGCACACACAGGGCCCTGCAGGGAAAGCACTGCTTGTCAGCTTTTACCTTTCCCAACAAGCAGTGTTTTCTCTGGGCAGGCTGGTCTTCTCAGCAGCCAGCATACATGGGCTTAGAACTGACGTGCAACCCCTAAAAACCTACAGAACTGTCTATAGCCCTGGTAATAATGCAAGTCGCACAGTCAAAAAAACCAAAGCCAAACATGGTTTCTCTCTGTTCATTAGGTGCACAAGAGTAAAACACAAAAATACCTTCTGTGTGTATTTATGATTGCAGCCACCAGGTTTATGTTCTGAATCACTATTTGAAATGCATTCTCCCATTGAATTGTATTAAGAAAACATTATGGGGTCTCCTGTAAACCAGCAAACTGCAGGAGAGACAGAGTTGAGGCCGAAATTGCGCACTTGATATACTTCATTCTATCAGGTATGTACTGAAGAGCTTGTAATAACACTCGCTGTTCCAGAAACTTTTGATACATAACCAGAGGCTGTTTTGGGGGCTTAGAAATTTTATCCCTGCAGGAGGCCTGGGAGCTTGGGAACTGAGACCAGCTGTCTTCGTTTTGATGGGATGCTTACTATTTATTTTTTATTTTAATTTTAAAGGCTAGCCCATAATGTATTTACCTTCATTTTTCAGAACCTCACATGTAACTCACCAGGCAGAACACTAAACCCTTTCCAAATCCAGGCTCTGCTGACCACAGATGTGGTGGCTCCCACCTGCCTGTCTCAACAGCCTCTGCGACAGCAGCATTAGGATACTCGGCACAAGAGCAGAGAGGGGAACCAAACCAGCCCCAACATAAAAATACATGCCTCAGAGCGTGAGAAAAAGAAAATAAAGGAAAAACTCACCAGAAAAAAAATCTTTTGGTTTAGTAAACCCAAGGAGTTCAAACTAGCTAACTAAATTAATTAAGCATATGAACCTAATTCTACTTTTTCCTGTCCAAGATTCTCAGGGCTTGAGTTTCACACCCAGGGAGGGGAATCTCTAGCAGAAGTTTCCAGGAGCTCTCAGACTGCACTGGATCCTCAATGAATACTACTGCCTGTGTCCACAGACCGAGAAGCCCATCACTGACTCAGCTCTTTCCAGTGCCCTCCTCAGGCCCTCTCTGGCACCAGAAAAGCACATTTCATCACCCCCCAGCTCCACGAAGCACCACCCAGCAGAGCGAGGGGTCAGGAGTCAATCCCCAGGGATGTCTCAACCCACCCAAGCACTGGGCTCTGCCCTGTAGCCCTTGCAGAAAGCCAGAAATACACATCAAGATAAACTCACAGCCAGTTTCTGCACCAAAAGGGTCCTGCCTAACCCAGTGGTGTCCCCACCTGTACAATGAAGAAATTACATTTCCTTTACAGGATGCTCTGAAAACTACACCCAGAAAGGCATCCATAAGGTGCTACAACTAGGAATTGCTTTTTCTCAGAAGCACAGTTCCCAGGATATTTGTCGGGCATCTGAAACCCTAAGGTGCTTTAGCTTCATAAGAAAGCTTGCTCACATGTTATGGAACCACACTTCAGGCAGCATTTCCTCTACAAATTGTAGAGATTAACTAGCTAGCCATAAAAGAATAAATATGCACCCTAGAATTAAGGGAGGGAGGGGAGTTATGCATTTGCTTCAATTAGCAGAGCTGAAGGAAAGCAAAACCAAAATAATTAGTGTGTGCCTGATTACTTTTGACTTTGAGAATGCCCAGCGCTGCCTCTGTGGTTACTTGGATTATTGTTTTTAACATGAGGGGCAATCTAACAGACAGAAATCCAGGCTCCTGCTACCCTGTGATGAGGGCAAGAAACAGCACCACTATCTAAACACAGCAGTAAGACCATTCTGGGCTCATTATCAGTTGTGTTATGAAGTTTAAATGAAAGCAGATTGAACTTAAATTCCGAAACTCAAAACTTCCCCCTTTGTACTGCACGCAGGCACAAACTCTTCTTTGTGCAAAACTAAAGCTATTCAACATCTGCATCCAGATGGAATACTGCATCCAGTTCTGGGCTCCCCAGTTCAAGAGGGACAGAGAACTACTGGAGAGAGTCCAGCGAAGGGCAACCAAGATGATTCAAGGACTGGAGCATCTCCCTTATAAGGAGAGGCTGCGAGAGCTGGGACTC
>BJBW01007346.1:92862-121922 GCA_004320125.1 Scolopax mira | reverse complement strand
TGTGCTCTTGTGAATTACTGTTCTGTCAAGTGCATACTGCAGCATAAATAAGGCTGTAGCATAGCTTTTTGTAGTAGAATTGTTCCAGAGTGTTTAGCATCTGTAAAATAACCACAGCTTTTGTCCAGCCCATTTTTGATGGTTGCTAATACAAGTGGTAAAATGTAAAGTATGTGAAGGCATCTCTGGTTCATAAGGCTCTTCTTCAGAGGCGGCCAATATTGTTATCAGTGTTTTACTGCAGTGTTTTATTTATATCAGAAGGGAAATAACATGTCCAAAGTCATCCAACAGACTAGTGCCTCTGATCAAAATTGAACATGCCTCTGGAGTTTTGTTATCACTAGATTGTTCTTAGAACTGTCCTAGGTCGAGGTCAGGAATCTTTGCTTATATAAGTTCTCCATTGAGAAATATGGGATTGAGTCAGTCTGTTTGTCTGTCTTGAGCACTTGTCTGTTTCCTTCCCCCTTGCTGTAGTGCAGGCACCTCACAGTGAGAGCTGGGGAATGCATGTGATTTCTGATATACAGGAAATGATTATAACTCTTCAAAAGAAATGAGTTTTTTGCTTGAGAGGAGGAGAAGGGGAAATTTCGGAATTTCTAGAGGAAAACGTAATCCAGAATTCAAATGTTAATACTTGTGTTTTATTTCCTCCTCTTTTGCAATGAAACTGGTCTAACTGGGATATAACTTCTGCCTGGAGGGCAGGGGTTTTATTTATCTGAGCTTTTTCTGATCCATTTATCACTCTGCTTCTAACCATCTTTACTTTTTTGAGGGTGGAAGCACTTGTCCTTTGTACCATTGACTTTTTTAAGTGACTTAGTACTCATTGCATTATTCTGGGTCGCTTTTCTATGCATCCCAGACTCTTGCTTTTTTTCCTTTTTTTTTCCCCCTTTGTTTCTAACTGAAATTGTACTGAGAAAACTCTACTGATGAGAATAATTTTCTCTTCATTCTAAATCTGTTAGAGGTTATGGGAAGTTTAAAGAATCTGCTTCTGTTGTAGTTGATGGTTGAATTGAAGAACATAATGGAAAGGTGAAAAAGTTCCTCCCAAATATGCTGGAATGCTGCTTCCACTAGTTTTCCAGCTTGAAACAGAAATATAAAGGCACAACATGCAAACTTATATGCTTAAGATGCTGGCAATTCAGTTGAAATGGTTGATTTAATGGGACACTGAAATTAAAGAAGAATAAAGTGGCCTTAGATGCCAGTCAGATTGATGCTTATGTTGAAGTTTTTTTGTTTTTGTTTTTTTGTTGTTGTTGTTCCGTAGGGATGCTTTGTTTTTAAACCAAGTCCCAAGAAGAGAAGGGTGTCTCAGAAAACAGGTTAGTGCATTTTGATACATGTTGCTGTGCTTCAGTTAATCCTGGAAGGTTCACCTGATTGAATTCTGTCATGGCTGCATGAGGATTTCTGTTGCTCCTTGGTGTTAATATTGCTCAAAACTCATTTCTTCGTAGGAACCCCAGCAAATTGTTGGTAGTGTGAATGTTTTTTTCATCTCCAGCTATCAAGATTATATAGCTATGTTTGTCTTTACAAATTCTTTTTTTTTTACAGGATAACTCCTTTTCTGCCATGAATTGTTTATTGACTGACAAACTTTGTCTGAAGAGCCTGATTGAGCCACTTTTAAGTTGTGGGAGTCAGAAATAATATGCCCTTCATAAGTCTCATTATATTCTCAGCAGTTTACCTTAGTTTCTTGAAGAAAAAAAGAAAAGCCATTTGTGAAGCTTCCATGGCTTCTGTCCAATAGTGTTTGTTATATATATTTTCTTCAGCCTATATGCTGTATAGGGAGGTCTCTTGTCACTTGAGGAAGACTGAACAGAACTGGCTGTTATTGGAGACACAAATAATGCTGCTTAAATAGTTGCTGTTTGAGATTCAGTTTGGAAAATTAATGTCCTTATTTCCAGGTTAAACTTCTTGGGCAGCAAGAGCTGTCAAAAGGTGTGACAATTTGTATAAAAAGAAAGTGGAGGGGAAAGTAACAATGCCAGATTTTTGTGGAAATTGCCACAGGCTGATTCATTACCATAGGGACTTACTGTAACACCTGCTTTGAAATTAATCCCAAATTATTTTTTCCGTGGGAGTTGGAACATCTAGCTCAGGGAATGAGAGGCAGGGAAATAAAATCCAGGCTGTCATTTCAAGTCATTTAAAGATAAATAAACCAACAACCAAGGCCTATGCACTTAAACGCCATTTAAATTTTACCCCTTACTGGGTATTGTTTTAATCTTTGCAAGATTAGTAATGCTTGGATAAATCCTACTAAACATGTTGTTCTAGTTAGCAAATGCTTTGAGACATAAAAGTAAATTTAAAAAAGTAAAAGTAAATTTAAAAACTACCTTAGCAGAGGTAGTTCTAGAGGAGGTGAGACAGTTTGGCTGCTCACAGCAGTCAGTTAGAATGGTGTTTTAAATAAACGGTACTTTGATGTGCATCTGTCCAGTTTGGAAGCCCAAACTTGTCAAGTGTGAAGTTTCAGTTGTGAAACTTCACAGCATTGATTGTTGATAATACTCTTGCACTCCACAAAAGGCCTTCTGTGCATATTTGCACCTGTAGCTTGAGTTTTGGTACTCTAATAGTAATATTAGGCTTTGGTATATTACCAGTAATGTTGTGGCTGTATTTTCTTTTAACTAAAAGCCTGGGACCCGTGTAATTAGAGTGGCTTATGTATTTTAAGTGATTTTTCTTAGCAATACAAATGAGGTGTTAGTTTAGGGGAGATAATGAAAATGCAGGATGAGGGATGCCTCTTGCTTGTCATTTACAGAGCAGTTTTGGGTGCTTTTAATACTTTGGGAGACTGAACGTTCTCACCAAGAGTAGTGGTTTCTGTTGGGTTCTTTTATTTGTTTTTTTTTTAAGGGAAATATAGACTCTGTGAATGTGGGAGAAGAAACAAGAAAAATCTCACTCGGTTATACCAGTTTCTGTTCAGTCTCCCATTTTACTCCTAGCTCTGTCTTTCCTTCTTAGTTGGGACCTGGTGGACAGGTTCTGTGCTCACATCTGTGAAGCAGAGCAGCACCTGGAAAGCCAGATGTGTCCAGAAAATATGCCAAGACACTGTCTTGCCAAAAAGGATCTGATTCTCTTTTCTTCTTCATAAAGAGCATTTATAGAAGTGAGAGGCAATTTAGAGGTGAGCCAGAAACGTAGGCCTGGTTTGTGCTTAAAAGTTTTGCTGGCATAATTGTGTTGGTTAAATGTATTTGGGAAAAAAAAAAAAAGTAATTAAATCTGTATTTTATGTAACCTGACAGTTACATGAACTTTCCCAATACACCTTATTATTTTCAGGAAATTTGTCTTAGCTACATCTTCCCTGGGGAACATAAAGGATTCTCATGAATCGGTTCTTGAAGGCCTTTATGGTTTGTATCTGACTGCAGTAATGACAGAAGATTGAATATTTAATAGGTGAAAGAGAGGCACAAAACTTTCTGAGACAGGGGAAAGATTTGGTTTTTTTTTTAATTTATTTGATTTTAGTAATAAAAGCAGCTCTTTGCTCTGATTTGGCCTATAGCTCATCCGGGACTTGAGATGGAGTCCAGTTCTTTTGCCTGCATACTGGGTAGTAGATTCTGCCTGTTCCCTCACTAATTCTACCACATAGCAGTAGTTAATTAATTGGTAAAGAGAAAAGCCATTTCCCTCAGATATATGGGTATATTAAAATGTTCTTCTTTCAGTTGGGTGCTTCATTTTTTTTCTCGACAAAAAATGTTTTGTTTTAATAGTCTTGTTTGTGCTTGCTTTTGCTTTCTGTCTTTCTAGCTAATCATGTTGGAGAAAGGGAAGATGATTTAGAGGATGTAAATTTGCGATTTGTTACTTGTCAGTCTTTGTGGAATGAGATCAAATCAGCAACAGAGGTGAGTCTTGCACCAGATACTAAAAGCAGTGTTTTGCATTTGGAACAATGCTGTTTGCTTCTTTGTTTCTGGAGATCTTCTTTTTTATTTTTTTAAACACACTTAAAAGGCAATTAGTTAAAGCCATAAAAGGGCTGGAAATATTGACTGAGACTGAAATCCCTGTCCAGAATATAAAATAGTAATAATAAATCCATCAATCACACATTACTTCTGAGCGCAGAAACTACATGCTTTTGCTGCTTCTAAGCTTCTCTTCTTACTGATTGTCCTTTTTATTAATTCCTGGCATACTTCTCTTTACTACCTTCAATTCAGTTACGTGCTTGCCAGCCCTCTGAGGATTTGAGGCTGCTCTTGACCTCAGTGTTGGAGAGTTCATAGCAGCTCAGGCTTCACAGTGGATTTATGTGACTATGACTGGAGGGGTGTCAAACCCTGAATGACGCAGCCGCGAGCACAGTCCATTGAATCAGCACGGACTGATTCAATGGTTGGGGGGGTTGTCTGGTGGGGGTGGGAGTTAATTTCATACTGAACTGTGGGCTTCTAATTGTTGTGTGTTAGATGGCATGCTGCTGTTGTGTCCCTATAGCTAGCTGGCTTGTATTATAGTCTGAATTATTGCTTCCGTTCAGCAGGGCTTTCCTCCTCTTTTCAGCGTCAAGGATTCTGGGCAAGTGTTCCATGTTCCTCTGCTTGCTATTGGGCTCTAGATGTTAGGAGAATTTTTTTTCCATAGTTTGTTTTGGGATGTACAGTAGAAGCCAGCTGGATATAGCTTACAATCTGGAACCCTTGAGCTAAACTCATAAATTCCTCTAATTCTGTTTCTACTATTCCATGATCCCTCTCTCTTTGACTAGTCAGCACCCTTTTGAAGCCATAACTAGCCAGGCTGTGCGAAGCCATGCACTTCCTTGTGGTGCTGATTAGAGAGAACACACAGGAGTTTGTGGAGGTATTTCTGGTATTTTCCTGCCAACTACTTCAGTTTGATAGTTTAGCTACCAGTGTGGGCAGTAGTGTTGGCAGCTGCACCAGAAACTGCCTTGCCAGCTACACACTGGACTGTAGGGAAGATGATATTCTGTAGCTGCTTCTGGAAGACCTTTTCATGGATCTTCTTTCCCTGGCACAGTGTTTTGAGACAACGCTTCTACATCACCAACAGTAGCTGCAGGATTTTCAGGTTGAAGAAGCGCTGTTGCTTTTTTTGTCCTGGTGCTCTACAAGGATTTCTCCCAGAACATCAGGCACAGCCTGTCATGGCGAAAGTCTACCTTAACCACCCAGAAGCACAGAGCCATTGCCATCGGGAAAATCATCATTCTTTCCTGTTCTAAATTTCCTACCCTTGTTTTCTTGGAGGCTGCTAGAGAGTTTGCCAGATACTTTCTTCTGTTATTCCTCCTGATGGAAGACAGTTCATCCTACGTTGACAAATTGCTATGGGCCTTGCCTTAGAATTTTATTTGCCCAAGGGCAGATTACCTGAAGTTACTTTTGCTGCTATACATAGAATTTTCTTTATCTACCTTCTGGGGTATCTTTGATAATTTTCTTCTGCCTCACTGTTGGCAAACATGGAGGTGATAACTGCTGTTATATTTAAAATTGTGTCATAATTTAGGTCAGAAGGGGCATTAGAAAGTCTCTAGTCTGAATTCCTGCTCAAAGTGGCCTCATTCATCTGTGAGGTCTGACCAGGTGGGTGAGGGCTTTATCCAGTCAGGATTTTATTTCTTAGATATTTTCAAACCTTGATGTTTGTCTGTTCTAGCAGAAGACATATCTTGGATTAGAGACAGATTGTCAAAGGCATATGCGTTATAAAAGAAATACAAAATGCTGCCTCTATATATCTGCCTTTAGAAGTTTTACCTCCCCCTGCTTCCTCTCACCTTTCCATACATTCTTTCATATACATATTCTTGCATGAAAATCATCCTGAAGGGCAAAAGACGGTGTAGCAAATGTGGCAGTCATGGTTTAGTGTTTTTTCCTTTAAAACATACTTAAGGCCTTCCTTTATTTTTTTTTTCTTTCATCCTGAATTAGATTTGGAGGAGCTGAATGTTTCCTCTCATAGATTTCTCCGAAAAAATATTTATGGGTGTTTTGAAAGCCAAAAGGAAGTTACAGGAATTTTCATAAACGTTTTTCCACAAGCTCATTATATTTTTTTATTCCTTCTAAGTCACTTACACTTTGTCAGTATGGTGAGTTTTTTTCCTCCTTTAAAGCCTGTAGTGTGACACCACAGTTAAGCTCGTTTGCTTTCCAAGTTATTGTTGAGGCATTTGACAAGAGGTTCCAAGAGAGGAAATATCTGTATTTGCCACAAAGTGAATAAATTTGCGTGTTCGTAGTTCACAGGAAAACTTAGTGTTACTTTAAATTTTACCCTGGAGTTTTAAGAATGAAAAATTATCCAGGAAAGGGCTTGGAAAAGGAAGATGCTCTGGTGTTTCCACATTTTTATAAATAAAATCTCTCTGTGTTTGTTTATAGCAAATACAGGAAGACTTGAATAAGCAGTTATTTGATAACCTAGTAAGTTTTTTGAGGCGGTCTCATTCTGAGAAGAGCCAAGAGAAGACCACAGAATGGACTTGTCAGATGAAATCCAGAGAAATCCCTACTGCAGCTCTTGTCTTAGGTAATTTTTTAAGATATATTTTTTTATGTATATCTGCTTAAAACTGACACAGAGATCAAAGAAAAATATATTGCTGATTTCTAGTAATAACTGTGAGCAATATCAGTTTCAGAAATATTAACAGAAAAGGTTGGGCTGGGAGAAGGAAGCAGGATAAGACCTCCTTCCCTTTTGTGTGCATACTAATGCAGACATAATAATAGAGACATAATAATGTCTGTAAGGTAATACCTCCCCTAAAGGTCTTTCTTAGGCAGCTGGTAATCTTTTGTAATCATTTGTGGGGTTTTTTTCCTGATGTACTGGAGATGCTTTGATTCTCTCCCTGTTTCTGCCACCAACAGGCTTGGTGGCTTCTGTGAGGTGAAATTACACAGCTTGTGTATTTCTGGTACATGTTCTTGCAGTGTATCTTTACACCTAGGAAAGTGGTGTCAGTATCTTGGAAAAGGAGCAGAGGGTGAAGAAAAGAAGCTGAAGATCAAATTACTGACATTCTTGAAGTTCTGAAGTCTTTCTTTCTCCCAGCCTTGCCTTTCTTTCAACTGTGATCCTAAACCTGGTTCAAGGCAACCTGATTGCATTTTCAGTGGGGCATTTTAGGGAACCTAAAATCAGGCTCGTACTTCAAATTTACCATGTAAGCATTAATGAGGCCTGGAAGGTAGTCTACTTTTGTAGGTGGTAGAAAGTGAGAAGTTCCTGCTCTTAATATTTCTGTGGAAGAAGTTGTGAATTGCCTCTGTCTGTTTTCTGGGGGGATTGACTAAGGATATTAACAAAGGCAGTAGATATTGAGTAGTTCATAATAAATTCAGATTGTAGTTCATAATAACTCATAGTAATTTTCCTGCTTGCATAAGCCATATGAGGATCCAGTTTCATGTGTATGCACTGCTCTTCTTCTAGAGAAGGTAAAGTTTATCTTCTTGTCTGCAGGCCTTAGCTGACTGTGGATGGCTTCTGAGGGTATGAGGAGCAGGGAAGTTAGAAAACCAATCCTACTCCTTGCAGGAGACTAAATTTAGGAGACTAAATGGGGTCTTTGCAGTGATTCCCTGCACTAGGGATAAGGTAGTATTAACATGTATGTCTAATCTTGTGCTGGTTTTTTGCTTTTTCTCATTCCCCTCTGGAATATTTGAGATATCTTCTGGGTTTTGCCTGCTGTTCAGTTTATTATGCAATTATTGTGGTCACAGCAAAAATGCCCTTAAAATTTGTCTGTCTTCTAGGTGTAAATGTTACAGATCATGACTTGACTTTTAGAAGTCTCTCAGAAGTCCTTCAGAATAACATTACTCCTTATATAGCCATGCTGGAGGCCAGAGATTGCCCAGGTAAATATGCAGTAGCGTTGCTTCTCCATTTGAATAAGCTGCCAATTAACTAGAAATTCTCGTTTTTGCCCCCAAATGTAAGAATAATAGGATGGGGGGGATCTTAAAGACTTTCTAAAAACTTGCTCAATTCCTTGTTAACATAGCAGTAATGCCTGCTGTATTTTAAGAGGTATCTAGTTCCGTTGAAAACACTGAAGATTGAAATGCTACTTGGCTCTAGCATAAATGTCAAGAGTAAGCTGCTTAGTTTATTGCATGTTGATATTTTAAGTTGCCTTTCCTCTTGTTTACTTGTGCAGTATATGTATGTGTCCTACTCTTTAAATGCTTATAGTCATGTTATTGCAGTGATGGAATGGGTAGAATAAAATTTTGTCCTACTCTCCTTGCTCCTTTTTTATTTTTTAAGTAAAAATATTAAAATCACTTATGGCAGCATCCCCAGATCTGTGGATTGGCTGCATTATTAATTTTTAGATTACAATAACAGTATGTGTCTGGAGTTCAGAAAACATAAAGGGCCAACATCTTAAGCTGGATTGTTGCTATCTAGACAAATTAATAGGATAATTTTTTATTTCATTAACGACATGCATATCATGAATAGTGTCAAGCTTTCTGGAGCACGAGGTGTGCATTCTGAAGAGAAAAGGAGAATAATTTAGAAAAGTGAAAAATAATAAGTGATACCAGGGTAATTTTTTAGAGTATGAGTTGAAGAAATGTTTCCACATAACTAAATGTCTTTACTGTGTGTCTAAAAATGCATTGGGAAGGTATAAAAAATCTGATGCAGAAGCTGATGGGGCAGCTGATGAACTGCTATGTAGATGTGGACTCTCTGGAAGACCAGGACTGTGTGCAGGTTTCCCAGAGCAGAATACGTTGTTCAATGACTTCTCTTATCAACTGGTACAATAGTGCAACTAAGGTATGATTTTTTTAGAATTTTTTTTTGTCTCATCAGTTTACAAAAATCCCTGACCTTTAGATGCTTTCAAAAAAAGAAATTGAGTAACTCAAACTTCTGTGTCATAGTGAAAAAATGCCAAAGGTTAGCTTTTTATTTAATGCTAAAAAATAACTGAGATTGAGGCAATTTGAGTATAAATCTGTAACACACATAACTCATGTGGAGTTAGTTTCTGATGAGGTATAGATGTCAGAATTCTGAAAAACAGTAATAAGTACTATTTTATCATGTATTTAATTTGGAAATGGAACCTTAAAATGCAGTATCAACTTAATGCCACCGGCTTTTCTCCCAGAAGTGCTGAGATGTTTTGTTTATTGAAACAAGAAAGAACAACCATTGAGGGAAAGGCACCATATTAGTGCTAATGAGCCATTATTTCATTTGCAGCCCACACTACGTTAACGAGCAGTGAGAAATAACTTTCCAAATGTTTTTGTGTCTTTGATTTAATAAAGCTAATGAATTTAAAGTTTTGTTTCTGTTGTGAATAAAACTTAGGACTGATTTTTATGCTGACTTAATCAGAGCAGCGTGTTAAATAAGTTTAGTGAGTACGTGCTTTTTTTTTTATTACTAGGTAAAGATACAGGAAATGGGCACCCTCCATGTACACAACTCAAATCTTCTCCCTTAATCCCAACAGAATTTCACCAGTTCTGTCCCACAGAGCTATTTTAGTCTTTGTTGGAATGTGGATTTCAAAAATGTGTTTATACTTTTTGCTGTGCCAAACAGAAGGAAGAAAAATTCCAATTCTAGATGCTAATAATAAATACAACTTGTAGCAAAAAGCCAGCCCTGTCACTTTAGAGCATTCTAATATGGATGTGATTCAGTCTTTTTATTTTCCTGTCTTCTGTTTATTAATGCATAATTAATGGCTTTAAAGAAGACAGATTCTGAAACTCTGAGAAAAGAAAGAACTTCACCTTCTAGACACTGGCAATCTCCTCCGATCGTAGTTGTATTCAAAGATATGGAAAGTTTCACCACAAAAGTACTTCAAGACTTCATAGTCATCAGCAGGTAAGGTCACTGAGGTTTAGTTCTTCTACTCCTCTACCCATTTTCTGTTTGCAGCTGTTCTGAAGTGTAACAAGGAGGCCAGGGAGGGTTAGAATCAAATATTGATGCCTCTTCTTTACAGGAGCGATTGAGCAAAAATCTATTTGCTAGGTTTTGGGGCTGAATTATCCTAAAGCTAACCTGGGACTCTCAACCAGCGTACCCGAGGGCTGGGCTGAGATATTGGGTAGCTGATTCAGTTCTTTACAGGAGAGGATTTATTGGTCCTAGTTGTTACAGTATATGTGATTTGTGAAAATAATTTTTTAACGTGCCTTTCTTCTGTAGACTTTTGAAATTGTTTTCAGAGTATAATTTTTATATGACAAGTGATGTAATGTTGCTTAAAGGTCACTAACTTATAACAGGACTATGTAAAACTTACCCAGAGAATTTCTTAGTGTTGGACAGGATCTGCAGTGAGTGGCTGACTACTTCACGTGCTCCTGTGCTTCTGCCCTTCCTTAACCTGTCTTCTTTAACATAATATCATGCATTCTAATCCACCCCCCCGCCCCCCCCCGTGCTGTTCTCAAAAATTGCATCTTGCACTTAGTCCCTGAGTTGAAACTACAGTTGCAGCAAAATTGGGGCTGCGGTTGCACAATTAATGCAGCTGTAGTGGGCATACCTGATGTTACCTCTAAATGAGGCCAGACAATAGTTTCACTTGCTCAGAGACCCACAATAAAAATATTTTTCTACTTCAGATCTGGCAGGTAGGTTCTCTGGGGAACATTTCAAGAAATAAAATCAGAAATGTACAACTATCTGGAAATAATTAGGGTGTAAAGCAGGGAAAGATGAGATTTTAATTGTGGTGTTTTTTTTTTAAGCGGTGTGTTTTATTTTACTTTTGTGGCAAGCAGAAGTGCCTAATTATAAGCAGGTTGAAAGTAGATGAAGTGCAGTTTGGATCTATCAGTCTACTATTTGCAAATACACTTTTTTTTCATAGGCTGTGTGTCTTCAGAAAAAAGGTTCAGAGGATTCAAATAATCTTATAACGGAAGATTGTCTTGCTTAAAATTAGACGATGGGTGAAATAGAGGCTCAGCAGGGGTGCATGATAATTTGAAAATGATCTTTGGCATAATTACAGAGATTGGACTTACTCTCTCCATATTTAATAGGTATTTAATAGGTATTTAATAATATTTAATAGTAAGGGTGAGAGGTTCTTCTGATTTGTTAATCACAAGATTCAGTTTCTCTCCAATATTCTTTTAGGTTATCAATAGTGGAGAGTATTATATGAAGTTTATTGTTTATATGTTTAAGTCTCTAGCAGTGACTGGGGGAGTTAGAGAAATGAAATAATTATAATTATGGAATAACAATTAAAACACAAAGGTCAAAAAGTTGCTGTGATGAAAACAGAGGAAAGGAAGAAATCATCAGTTTTAACCTAGAGGTATTTAAGATAGCAGAATTTGTATCTCTTTGAAATTAATAAAAAGTGGAAAATAATGATGAAATAATACTAAAGCCACTGTATTTTTGTAGTTTGTTCATATGGCATTCAGTCCTGGTTATCAGTTCTCAAAACTTATACTAAAAAATTAGCTGAAGAGGAAGATTCAATCTGGATAAGTTGGAATTTTTTTTTTTTAAGTATAGTGTGAAGATGGGAAGTTAGAGGGGTTTCATATTTATTTTAAATTTATTAAATGGTGTAAAATTTGTAAATTTTCTTGAGACTGTTAGCTGTTTACTGTGTCTTCTTATTTTCTCTCTATTTCTTTGAAAAAAAATTTGGAAGATTCAGTTCTCTGAATATAACTTTTTGGGAAGAGAGGACCAGTACAATACTGTAACTGAAAAGATGCTTTTTATACCACTTCCTGAAATATAACTCAATATAAATTGCTTCCTTTTTCTTTTGTTTTACTCCCCATTAAACCTCTTTTGATTTACTGGCAACAAATCTTCTGGTTTACCCCTTTTTGCATCTAAGCTCAGTGTTGCAGTAGGAACATAATGCGTTTGTTTCACGATTTTCTATAATGTGATTATTATATTGGGTTCTTTTCTCCCTTCTCCCATGATCTAGTCAACATATCCACGAATTGCCTCTAATCCTGATTTTTGGAATCGCTACATCTCCAATGATTATGCACAGCTTGCTTCCTCATTCTGTGTCCTCTCTGCTGTGCATAGAGCTTTTCCAGTCCCTTTCCTCTAAGGAGCACCTGTCTACTATAATTGACAAGGTAATTGCCTTCCTAAATAAGGAGGAGTGTGTGTTTGTGTGTATCTTCAAGCACGATGTACACTTCGGCCTCTAAAAGTAGGTTTATCTGAAGCTTTTGAAAAAGAAGTTGTTCCCAAGAGCTATGGATTTTGGATATTTCTGCTCGGAGCTGCAGAGTAGCTTAATACTGAGAGCTTTATTCTCACATTGAAACACTCACACACTTGCTTTTCATCTTTCATTTGCACTCACATCTGTGCGTACATACTCAGGCAATTAGGCTTTGACATTCCCACCTCTTCATTAAAGTAGAGCTTTACTTTGTTTCAGAAAAAGGTATCTTTAAACATGAAAAAAAAATATTCACTTCATCCTGAATTTTGCTGCCTGTCAAAAAATGAGCAGTTATTCAAATGCTCGGTACACACCACTCTGTGTAGCATTTCCAGAACCGCTGTTACACGTGCTGGAAAGTACTGGTATCACTGGTTGTTACAGCAATCTCTGTTCTGTCGTTTGCAATTTTAAAAATAAATACAAAAATAACCGTAAGCAAAGCCGACTTCATGTTACTACAAGGTACTTATAAAAATGTGGTGAAATAATAAACTGCAAATAAGTCTTTGCCTGGATATTGGTTTTAGATGTTGTCAGTGTATTTCGTATTTCCTTTAGTTGAATGCTTCTACACACTGCCAGTTGCATCAAATTCTACGTAGGAATTTTGCTGAGTTGAGTTCAGGAAAGAATTTCTGCTTGAAATGGCTATTTTTCTTTTTTTGTCTTCCTTAGCTGCTTCTGACAGCCCAGTTCCCCTTTAAATTGGGTGAGAAGGTTCTGCAGGTTCTCATCAACATATTCTTGTACCATGATTTTTCTGTCCAGAATTTTATCAAAGGATTTCAGGTAGGCAACGGTAACAAGAAATCAAATTATGGCTGTGAAAACAAAGGGTAATTACAAGGCACTGAAAGATTTCTTAGGTCCTAATCTCACTGTCACTGAATTGGATTATTTTCCTTTGGAAACAGTTTGGATCTGTGAACGGGTGGGTGCTTTAAAGTTAAAACCCTTCCTGTTAACATTGTAGGAGATGTATAAAGAAGGATGTAAAAGCTTACTCTGCCACCAAAAAACCTTGTATTTAAAGAATACATCTAAAAGGGTAACCTGCCTTAGTGGGGAGAAAGATGTGTATTTTGCTATGGATTAACTGGTCGCTTCTAATGCCCCTGGCAGAACTCTCCAGTATCTTCTGTACCTGGTCCTTGTGCTCTGGTTTGTCACGGTGTGAGGAGGCTACAGCAGTGTCTTTTTCCCACTTGAACTCTTCTAGCACCGTTTCTGGATGCACACTTCTTACCTTTTCAAGGAAATAGGAGCTGTAGGGTCACTTTGTGTCTTAGAGTAAATGATGTTTGTGCTCCAAGCAGCCATATAGCAATGCAGGAGATACATTTATTCTCTCAGGAGACGACAGTGGAAGACTTCAAGCTTTCCAAAAATAGTCTGTACAGATCATGATAATTATATTTGTATTGGCTTATATAGATCTTCATATCTAGAAGTATTTCTGTGTCTGAGTCTCCTTGTGGATTGCAGACAAGAAATCTCCAAAGAATTTTCAGTCCCTGTAATCTGTTTTAATGCAGGATTGTGAAATTGTTTCTTTCTTGTCTGGTTCCATGATTGAACTTGTTAGTAAAGGATACCCTTTTGGTGTCAGATACCTTTAGAGTGTCTCGGATCCTTTGATATCTAAGAATCAATGATTCCATGTGGCCAGGAGAAATACCCTGGCTGTAGTACCTCTTCCTACAGACAGACCCACGTGGGCTTTCATAGGTTTCAACTCCTCTTATTTGAAAGAGTCCCCAGGATTTAATCACTCCCCGTTGCCCTGATACAAAAATACAAGTCTTAGCCCTGATGGGCCTATTGCTGTGTCCTTGTGCATTAAAAGTATTCAAGGATGAAGCAATTTCATGTTGGATTTCCTAAGTCATAGGTACAAGGGATCACCATCATCTCCTTATGTCTAGGAGTGATGTTAACTTTTCTGATAGGAACTGTCTTTCTCCTGTGGTGTTTTTTATGTTTTTAAAAAGTTTTTAATGAGGTAATCTGTTTGATTGGGTTTTTGGTTTGTTTTTAAGAACAGATGTGATGAGCATTTGTTCCTATTCTGCAAGGCCCTGATGCTACAAACATTTAGTGCAGCTGAAATCAGTGATAAAATGCATTTTTTATATACGGGTTGTAAGAGCTTAGCAGTGTGGTTTTGTGCACATGAAACAGAAATTGAAATGAGGGCATGGGATAAGATTGCTTCTGTGCAGTAGTTGCTTTTCGTATCTTTAAATATGCTCTGTTATTTGTGAGCATTGGAGCTGAATAGGTAGCCTGAAGAATGCAGTAATTTATATAAGTGAATCAAAAATATTTGATGAGCTATAGTTATTGTTATAGGGAGGGGGAGAAATGAGGCACTGAATATGAGTAGCTCATACAGCAAAAAAGGTAATTATGTGACTTTATTTAAAATTAAATAACCAGTGTCCTGTAGTGACCTATGGAATATTTATGAATTGTAATGAATTTTTTTAAAGGAGTACCATTACTACCATTGTAGCAAATGCAGTGTAGTAATAAGAAAGCATTAAAAGCAGAGAGGATTAATTTTATTAACGTCACAGATTCTTGCTTTGTTTTTCAGCTCTCTATTCTGGAGCACTTCTACACCCAGCCTCTTAGTATACTATGTTGCCAGCTGGTAGATGCAAAGAAGAGAGTAAATTCTTTATCACACAATCAGTGTGAAAACATTCGAAGACTGCCCTCTTTTAGAAGGTAAAAGGGGAAATAAATTTTCAGACAATCTTGTATTTAGTCAGCTTTAAAAAAGATGAAAGGAATCTGTAAAGGTAGCTCTGTGAAAACTGTAGATCACTTGTGCATGTATTTTTATACCAAAGCTAAATTGATCAAAAGGAGGACAGTTCTAAATAATTTCAGGAATCCTTTATTTCCTGGTCTAGAGAGTAAAGTTTCTGTGATGTGTAAGCACTTGAACTTCTTTTTTTCCTCTCTCATACTTAATACAGAAACAAGCTATTATGACAAATAACCATAAATCACTTTTGGACTTGTAAAACTGACTCGGAGCATAATCTCAAGGGTTTTGGAGTGGCCTTTCAGTTTGTTGGACATGACTGTTCCTTTTTGAATCTTTCCAAAGAAACCCTTATAGTAACATAAAATTTGTTAATTTTTTTTAACCCTATAAGCTTTAATCACACCTTTATAATTTTTACGTTCCTGTTTTTTCTTGCCATCAGGTATGTGGAAAGTCAAGCATCAGAGAAACAGGTTGCGCTGCTGACGACAGACAACTACTTAAAGGTGAAATTTTAAGAACATCGAGCAAAAATAACTTTCCCAAGTTTGCTCCAGTTTGTGGAGCATAATAAAATAAGAAACTAACATGTATAGTTCAATATAATGTCTTCTATACAGTACATACTGTGCTTTATGTCCAGTAATGGATAATTAGGATCAGCAGGTCAAAATTCCAAATCTCTAGGGTTGCCAGGTATACCTTTTACAAAGCTGCACAATTTTTCTTACATCAATTTTTAGCTATGTATAGAAATACAACTGCGGAAAAAGAAGGTTGAAAGGGTTTTTATGGCCTGGCCCTTCAATGCTGGCTCATACTGACTTTCTTGGAAAGTCAGTGAAGTGTTTGAATAATCAGTAAGTCATCTTAGAGGTTATTTCATAAGCTCTTAATCCTCCATACTCTCTCTAGTTTCTGCTTGAACTCAGTAGGTCAGTCTGGGTCCTAAGCCACACATTCACTCTAGATGTCTGTCATACAGGGTTAAAACTTGAATTTTGATGTTACACGTTTATCTGAAGGTTTGTCAAGTGATGAAAGTCAGGTTACTACTATTGTGAGCCCTTTAGGAATTCACCAGCAACAGTCTGTTGGTTGTTCTCACCAGTAGAAACCAGTCCCCATAGAAGCATGGCTCAGGGTAAAAGGTTTCTCCTAACTTTTCATCTCGGGTCCAGCTAAACCTGTAAAGCAAATGGTACTACTAGAGATAAAGCAGTTTATCCTTGCAGAGCTTGCTGGTCTGTAAGGACTTTCCAAGAACAATAGTAATGGCAGGAAGAGAGGCTGGGAGCAGGCAAGTTGAAGTGCAGTGCAATTATACTAATCAAGACGTGATTTATACGTGATTTTATGATCCATAGTTTTCAGTGGCAAAAATAGCTTCAGCTACTGCTATTCCCTTGCTGTTTATTCCCTCCTCAGCAGATGTGCCAGCACAACAGCTTGTGTGGCTGTGCAATCAATGTAATCAGAGAAACAATCCAATTAAGGTAACCTGACACACACAAAAAAAAAAGACAAAGCATGGAATTTTTTTTGCTGGGTTGTTTCTGCAGAATAATTTCCCAAATGGAGTTCACTCTGCAGGTGCATGAATGCTTCTGTGGAAACAATAGGAGGAGGGATGGAGTGAGGATGAGCAGCTGAGACTCTATTTGTTTCAAATTTAAAGAGCCATGTAATGGGCTGCTACTTTGAAAGCTGAATACTCATCAGCTTAAATGTTGTAGGTTTTAAATTTTATATGTTTAATAATATACTCCTAATTTCACAAGCCTCACCCTGTAAGTTTGGGAAAGAATCTGGAATTCTTGTGCTTATGTGCAAGATGCTTCTGATAAATGTTAATTGAAGACACTCTGCAGTAGGGGTAGGACTATTACTGCTGTTCAACTTGCTGTTCAAGCTTAACACCCAAACCAGCAATCCCCTTTGTCAACAGCAATTTATATTCCATGTTGTTACCACTTTTTTGAATAACTATGGGAAGAGTTCCACCTATTTTGAATAAGCAGTTTTGAAAGCAGTTTTACATCCTAATTACTTAAATCTCTCTGTCTGAAGGTTTTAATGGCAAAATTCATTTGAAATTATGTAAAAGTGGCGATCTGTGTTCATGGAAATAACACTGCATAGTCTTCTAATAATGATTTCAGACTTCTAAATGAAGATATGCCTTTTTCACTCCATTATTTGGCAAAATACATAGTCCTAGTGCATTGCTATTTATGTATAATAGCTACATCAGTCTTGAGCTGGGAAACAAGATGAGGGAAGTAGAGATGCTGTAATGCTGTGGGTTTGGGGGAATAAGATTGATACAGCAGGATTAGAGAGAACTTGTTTCCTTCTCTCAGCTTTTTTTGTGGTGGGGATATTTTTTTTTAAATGATCCTGCTTAGAATTACACACTTGTAAAATTGTAAAATGCAAATAATAAGGATATGAGTAAAAGAAGCTATATAATTTATTTTTACGTATTAAAGGTATACTGTGTAGCCTCATTTTTGAAAGGTGACATACTAGATCTAAAGGCTAAATATAGTTGAAAATGGTAAAATAATAATGCTAACTGATAACAGTTCCCCGGTGAGATGGATGAATAAAGTAAAGTTAACAATATGCCATGTGATTCCAGTGAACTGTTGAAATACAACTTTTTTTCCATAGTGGTTTTGATTTGACACTAGTGATTTAAATCATAGCACACCATCAAAACTTCAGAGTTGTTTTAGGTACCTTATGGGAGTTTTAAATAAACAGATGTCGGAATGATTTATAAAACAATTATTCTGTCACTGTAGGAAATAATACAGAAGTTGCTGGAGGACTTGCATGTTTACCATGAAAATTATGTTTCAGTTCTGAGATGTCTTCATGTTTTCACATCCTCTCTTCCGAAGTACCCTTTGGGCAAGCAGGTGACGTACTGTTACTCCGTTGCAGTGAAACATATCTTTTTGTTTTTCAAAGTATGACATCTGAAGAAGTATTTATTATTTCTCTTTGTTTTACTTTGCTGCTTTGCCCCCTACTTCTTGAAATGGACACAGGTGCTTTCTTCCTATGGGCAGGGGGCAACAGCATGTGGTTTCCTTCATGGCATGGATGATACCTTGTCAGTCAACGGGAAGGGGTTTCCAGGAGGAGGCAGATGCACAGATCAGGAAATGAATCCACACATTGACTTTCCCATATAGGGGATTATTTGTAGCATTGCAAACAATGTATATACTCTTTTACCACCACTATTAGCTCACTAGTCAAATTCAGCTGAAGAGATTTTTAGCAACCTTCTGTACAGAATAAAATTATAGTAAGGGAACAGTGATAATTGCTCTTAATAGCCATATTGCTCTAATGTCATTAAATCCACCTTCTCATGCTGAGCAATTTCTTCTTCCACAAGAAGAGCAATATATTCTATGCGTGTGCACTTGTCTGTCAGTTCTCAGTGTATTCCACGCTGTTATTAGAATCTGGCCCTAACTACAAAATCAGCATGAATTGTCCCAGCATTAGCAAATAAACAGATGTTTTAGCTGGGACGTTTGATTAGAGTTCATCTTTGTTCTCTGCAGTTATTTTTATCTGAATGTGAGTTGTTTGAAACCTGGAGCAGAGCAACACATAGGAACTTAGTTCTGCAAGATACTAAATGCTCTCATTTCTTTTGCAATCATTCTGCATCTCTGGAAAACCAGCTCCGAAGGAATTAGTTATTACTTTGGAAAGCTTGTTATAAGAGTTCCGCATTACTTTGTTTGTAAAACACTTCATCCTTTCTTCACCTTCTGCATAACAGATCAGGGAGCTGCACTGTGCATGTTTGGAAAACCAAGTGTGGGAGACAGAGGAGTATGAGTCATCTCTTCAGCTAGCAAGGTGATTTGTTTTATTTTTTTTTTCCCCAGTTTGATTTAAGACCACTGTACACATGGAGACTATCAGTCATCGGTTACTCTGGAACTTAAAGCTGAGGCTATTACCTCTTCAGAGCTAGTTTTAGGATTGTTTGCAAGTATAATTGACTGCTGTTTCCATTTTGTCTTTCTACTGTTTTCCATGAAACTCAACCAGGTTTTAGTATCTCTTATGCCCTGAGTCATATGCTGAAACCACTGAGATTACTGTGTGCGAATGAGAACATCAGTTAGGTTTTGTCTTTTAAAGTATGATTGTGTTAGATATTATCAACCAAATTATTAGTTTTAGTTGGCCTAAATTTTAATCTGTGGTGAGATTTAGAATCCATTCCAAATGAGTAGCTGAGGCCTTTCTTATTTATTTTACTGATTTTTCCCTGTCTACTTTGTCTAACAGTTTGCACATATTTTTTGCATTGCTGTGAGCTGAAGACTTTAGGAGAAGCCTACACTTGTGTTGTCTGACAGTGTTTAAAATGGGAAAGTCATCTAAGAAAATTTTCTCAAAAGAGAACACCCTTCAGTTGCAACGTTGCAGCTACAGACTTTCCCTGATACCTGCATTCAAATAATACATCATTTCTGTCACACAGAGGGCTGATGTAAGGCCACTACCATAAGTCCCTCTTCAAGAGCCTCTAATTTTGTGAGGTTTGATGGGTCTGACAGTAAAATTACATAGGAAGACCCTGTTGGTAGAAGATGGAGGATAACTTTCTGGGCTCATGTACCCAAGGAAACATACTCTTCAAACCATACTTTTGCCATCGCTGCTGCACTATGTTCTTTATCCTCATCCCTCTGAAGGGATTATATGCTTGATGTGTCATTCCATGGCCTTGCCTTCTAAATCCTTCTCTGACTCTCCTGAATTTTGACAGCACTCAATCACCTATCAACCCTTGCCCACAAATGTGTCATTTAGCTTTTCTATACTGTCTGTTCTGTAATCTCTAATAACTCTTGGCCGTTTCTTCCTCTCTTTTTTTCTCCTCCTGTGTTTAATTTGCTTTCTTCCACTCTGAATTCATTTGCATCTTCTCCTGTCTCACAGTTGATGCTACCATTGGATCCTGGCTTGTTCTCCCTTTATTCTTACCCGTTCGCCTCCCTCCTGCTTTTTCTCTGATCCTGGCTTCCACTGTGGGAGCTTCTGATAGCAGTATAGTGGTCACAGTCATTTCTTTAATAGATAATTCTTCTTTTAGTTTTTGTTTCTTTTTTTGTTTGTTTTGGGGTTTTTTTTTGGTTGGATTTCGTTTGGTTTGGTTTTTTCCTATATGAATTCAGTCATTTTTCTAACAAAGCTCCTGCAACGTAATTCCTTCCAAATACTTGGAATTCCAGCTGTGATTATTATTTTTTCAGCTTTTAACTCTCTTTTTCATTTTACATCTCCTTCCTTTTCTCTCTGCTATTTCTGCATAGATTCTTGCTGATGTTTTTTAGAAGAAAATGCTAAAATGTGAGCTTTCCCCTTCTACTCACAATCTTCTTTTTTTACCCTTTGGTCAGATATGGAAATTATTTGCTGTTCCTTAATATCTCTGCCTTCTCAGGGGCCACATCACCTGTTGATGTCTTCATGTTTGCCCTTTTCCATCCCTTATTATTCTTTTCAATGTTTTTCTGGAGTCTGTCATTTTTTCCCTTGTATTTAGAAAGTGAAAAATAGAGAAGCTTTTGATCAGCTTATTTTTCAATTTGTTACAAAGTCCTTTGCCCTTTATAAATTCTGTTTGAGTGTGGGGTTTTCAGCTGTTGCATTGAGTTTCTTCTGTGGTTGGTTTGTTCTTTCTCTGCTTCAGTCTTTCCTTGCACTGGCTTTTATCCCTTATGCTAGAAGTTCTATGAAGACGGTGTTTCAACTGATCTAACTTGAACACACAATTTAAACAGTAGTGACTCTACTTTAATCTAGTTGTCTAGAGTTAAAAATACATCATGGAGAGACACGGAGAGCATGTGAGCTTTAGTTCACGTTGGATTAATCCAGTCAGAAGAGAGAGAAGATGAAGAGATGTTGGAGAGTGTTGGTTATGGGGAGCTGACTGTCTGGGATATCTGGGTCAAGCTTTTAGGTGGCCAAAATTTGAGTACTGTCTGACGTATTGTCTTTTGTGTAGATCCTGTACTTTGTCTGCTAATCACTGATGCCATTCACCACATACTGCTTCTCACAGTCCTGTCCTGTTGTGACTGGTGTCATTTTGTTATTGACCAATCTCTGTCATCACTTCTTCAGATAATTCCCCACTTCAGCATTCAGAAGGAGTTTTTCTGGAATTCATCCTGGCTTCCTTTCTTCTGTTTCATAACCTGTTTCTGAATAATGAGAGATATATTTATTTACTGTCATTGGATGATCTGAGATCTTTAAGATCTCTGCTTTAAGCCTGTCTCCTAACTGAATGAGTTAAAAACTCTACTCTGGTATCTGGCATACCTTGCAGTAATCTCAAGACCAAAATGTTGAAAGGGATCCTTTGCTATTTCCTGATATGTAATAACCATCCTCTTGCCTGTTCTTTGGTTCCTGTAATCCCCCCAAGTTTTTCTAGAACTTGTAGATTCTTTTTGAGTAATATGACTAAAATAAATCTGTTCTTTCCCATTCACAGATCTCCAAATCTGGTTATCCTCTCTCCATCTTAGGTGTTTAGTTATTGTGGTGTTTTCTCTGCCCTGGAAGAAAGCTGTCTTGTTTACCCATTATATTCTACAAGGCTGTTTCAAACTGTTTTCCAGCCTTCTTGTGTGGTCAAGGTTACCCTTTCTGTTGTTAACTCCTAATGCTTGTCTGTACAAAACAAGTGTTTCTGAAGGCAACGTCTGACTTGCAAAAATCCATACCCCTGAATCAGATAAACTGAAATTTCAAATTCTAGGCTTTACAAGCCTTTAGAGTCAAGTGGCAGTTAGAAGCTAGAGCTTAAGTTGCAGTTCCCCCTCCAGACACCCATAAAGCTTCACCGGCCTCTTCTGATTTCTTCCTTTAAATCTCTCTCAGTCACTGTTTAGGGAGCTGATATGGATTCCCACTGCCTGATGCACTGATCACCATCATCTCATTCTTTTATCATGCTCCCTTTTTTTGCCCATTTCTGCTTTTTGTGTCTTCTAAAATCCTTAAACTAATGACGCCTTTGTTTTGTATTTTTGTATTGGCATCTTTGGTTTGTATAAGGCGAAGCAAAACCACAAGACTAGACTGGGAAGGGCTCCTAGTGCCAGTGGGTATTACACACGTGGGATTGTTCAGGACCAGAGTGTTTAGCAATGGGAAACTCTCACACTGCCTTAAAAAAAAAAAGTTCCATGCATGCGTCATGGCACTGGCTTGATGCAAGGACTGCAGTTCTGGATTTCATCTATGGATATTTGCAAGGATTTGCTTTTGACATCTTTTTAAATGAAGATTCTGAGGCTGAGCAGTGCTTGGGGACATTTATAATATGCCCTAATACGTAATTAAAAGTAAATGCTAGGCTGGAGGTTTGGCCAGATGGTCTCAAGAGGGTTCCTTACAGTCTAAATGATTTTGGGATTCTAGTGGTTGTTGGGTTTATAACAATTAAATACAGAAAAGAGCAATTAGGATTTTGTTTCAGAATCCTTCTGAATCACAGAGAATAATGGATTTTGTGGATGTGTGAATACATGCTAATCTGATACTTTTTTACCATTTCATTTACCATTCTTGAGCATGAGTTATGAACTCTACCATACTTTTTTTTTTTATCTGACCCAGAGATTATCAGAAAAGCTTTCATTGTCAGTTCACACAGGAAAACATGAAGGACATCTATCCAATTTGATTTGTTTCTTTCTATTAATGACAACAAGGAAAAAAACCTGACTGTACTGCAAGACTGAATGGCTTGAAATCTTACAGGCTTTCTTTTTTAAAAGGAGTTTTTAAAATTATTTTTTATCTTTTTTTTTTTCCCCCAACTAAGAACATGTTTCATCATTCTGCGTTTCAACTTCAGCCAACAATTGTGTCTTTTAGGATGTTGAATAAGTCTGAATTGGTAACCATGCTTCAACAATGTGTGGAAATTTTTGTGTCATCTTCTGGAAAGGAATTTGATAAGACGGTAGAGAAGTTGAAGGAGTTCTTGACCCAGTTTCAGAAACTAGAAGGTGGGTGTGTACCATCATACATTCCATTGCAGATTATAATTTAAGCTGTTTTACAGTCTAACCAGTGGGTATTGTTTTCCCTAGTCGGTCCTGTCATTGTATTAAAATGTCAGATTTTTCAGGATTGTTTTTTAAATATATACATAAAATTAGGAAATGTTTGTATTATTTATTGGCATGTGCTTCATGCTTTTTGTAACACGGGAGAATGATGTAAGATAAGAAATAGGACAGATCAGCAAACATTACTCCCTAAATCTGTCATACATTTATTTTGAGCCTCGTACCGGATGTTGCAATCATTAACAACATTTAACAAATAAAAACAGATATTGAAAGATAAATAGGAGCAGACTTCCTTATGACGTGGTATTTAATCCAAATTATATAGAGAGTTCTTTCAGCAGCGCCTTCAGTTAAATTCCTAGGTGTTCCTGGGACACAAAGTGCCAGTTGTCAGGGCTCTGCTGACGTGCTGTAACTTGTCAGGCCCATACATTGGATTGCTCGTGGCAGAGGACATATTTGAAAGTTTAATAAGGCAAAGGAGTAGCAGCCTTCTCTCTTTCAGAGGCAGGTTAACAGAAACTGCCCTATTCCTTCTGCAAGAGGAATATGACATATTCCAGCATTCCTTTGGAATAAGAATTTCCTTCCTTCCCCTGAACTATGGAGAAGTGCTCCCCTATGATTCCCTTTTGAAGATGAAGCAGTCATCATCTGGTCTATTTTATGCATATTAAGTTAATTATCAGCGTGGTTACTACCCAGCATTTTGAGAAGTGGGCAGTAAACCACCAAATGCAGACTAATATTAATTTAAGCTCTAGGATTAACTGAGGCTTGTTTAGAAGAATTGGCTCTTGCCTATAGCATGTGTTTTTGAATAGATGTAATAATAGCAGGGCTGTGGGACAGGAAAGAGGTGATCACTTTGAAAAAGCTGAAGATAGCAGCACTGAAGATTTTGAACTGGGATGGAAAACCTAAAGGTTCATCTAGTTTGGGAAAAAAAAAAAAAAAGAATTGAAGCAAAGAGCTGTGAAGAAGTTGGGTTTTTACCACTATGGAACAAATAAAAAAAGAACGACTCTGGGAATTCAAGGACATGCAGAACTATAAACCAAAAAAAAGGCAGTATTGATTTTCAGTGAGGATTTGAAGATGTTTTTAAAGCAGAAAAGGTCTAATGTATTTATGAATGATCTTAACTTTGTTTTCAGAGTGGATTTAAGATATAATGAAAGCGAGAGAAGGGGAAGTTAAGATAAACTTAACATGAATAGGTTGCTGAGTTAGGTGACTTCTTCCTGTATGTTTCTGTGATAGTTTTGATCTTCAGCAGTAGTTTTCAGAAGTCTGCCAGAAATGTTACATGCCCAAATCTTCCACAGAGCCCGTAGAGTGAAAGGATAGTCCAAAAATTTTTTAACAACAACAAAGTCCATCTTCCTGACTTCTTAGTGAACTGGAAAAAATAAAACTATGAAACTTGAGGAAACAAAATATCTTTATGTTTGGGCTATTTTGAGCTGAAGGATTTTATTAAAAAAATATCTCAAAATATATCAGTGTAGTAGTGAAGTTCTCTTTTTTGAAATCTTCAACACAAATAGAAATGTGCACCGGAAAATACCAGCTCATTCTATGTAGGTCACCAGAAAGCTTTTATATTTCATGATTGTTTGTGCCGATTGGAGCTTTATGTGTGATCTGTGGGTGGAATCTCCATCTTATTACCATCTTCAGAAGTAAGGCAAGAAATCTGGCTACCTTTTGTTTTGATTTCATTTGCCCCTCGTCTGGGCATTGATTGCACTTTTGAGGTTGTTGCTTCTTTGTTTTTTACAAAAAAGAAAAATTATTAGTACAATTGATCAAGAAACTACATAGCTGTGCAAACAAGATTTTATTATAAATGAAGATGAGACTATAACTGGGAAATGCTAAGGCACACTTGGTTTGTTGCTCTGGTTGCAGTTTCTGAGTTAAGTAGGCAGAATTTGTTTCTTAGGGGGTTTTTTGCACATAAGAAGGAAAAAATATGCAGTGGTGTGGCTTTTTGAATGCTCCTAGAGCATCATTAGTGTCTGGTACTAATCTGTCTGACTTAAAAATGTTGAGAGTATGACCTAGAATGACACAAGCAAAATTCAGGTGATGTGCAAGGCTTATGCTGGATCTTTGCTCAGGGTGGAATTGCTTTGGTTACTTAATTGTTGTTGGTTAATCTGCAGTGCAGACTTCTTTGTTAACGAGCTTTTACAAGGTGCAAGAGCCAAAAGCTGCCAGTGTTTGGGTCTCTGTGAACCAGTAACTAAACACACCAGATTGCTTGGGTTAGGGGGTTTATTTAGGTAGACAAGGAAAGTTTAGCCCATGTATCAAACTAATAGTTTTGTTCTAGAAGCAGAAGCTTTCCAAGAACAAGATGTGTCCGTATCGTCACAAAAGGAGCTCCAGAAGAAGACAGACCTTTATCATCTTCAGAAGGTCAGACCTGAGTAGGCTTTGCTGACTAGTTCCTTCACTGAATTGTTTAAGATGTCTATGGTTAGTTCTTCCCAGCTTGCTGGAGCTCTGCGTAAAGGCTGTGTCTAACTAACTCTTCTTAAAAATGAATGATTAAATACCAACTATGTGTATAAGGCCCACCTGAGGCATAGAAAATATCTGTCATAAACTAGGATTTCAAAATGCAAATTAGGGGGTTTCTTCTTATTTAACTTGCAAATTACATGCTCTGACTAACACATATTTCTTTGAATTTCCCAAACTCCTACCAGTTTGAGAACAGAATACACTGGCCTAAGTAAAAATAACTGCATGATCACACTTTCAAACCTCATCATTGAAGACATGCCAGCAAAAAGTTGATTACATGTGTTAAACACATAGATTGTGTTCTCTAGAAAATAACCACCTCCCATTTAGTTTTATGCATCACTTTTCTTTTTTTTTTTTTTTTAAAGACCTTGTTGGAGTTGAAGGAATCAAGGAGGTCTAAGAAACTGACAAAGTTTGAAATGCTTCGTTTTGAAGTTGTTGACTATATAGACAGTCTCGTAAGGTGAGCTTTCTTCTTTTTATCTTCCTGCAGTAGTTTTGCAACAGAAATTTTGCCAAAATCGTGTCTAGGGCAGCCTTATAGTATGAAGCAGACTTTTTTCCCCTTCCTATTCTTTCTTTGAGGGTTCTAAAAATAATATTTTATTTTTGAAATAAAAAAATATCTCTTTTATTAGTAGAAGTAATTGGCACATGAATCGACCAACTTATTTTAGCTACAGAAAAAACTTGAGGAAGGACTGGGTATTTGTGGTAAAATAGAGTCAGGGGTTTTTATCCTAATCTTTGGTGATCTGTTCCAGTTATGAAACTGTACAGATGCCGAGTGTGATAGCCTATCCATTTTGGGAACTGTTTTGGGGAGCAAGTCCCAGCAGATAGGGTTTTGGAGGCAGGTCTGTAGCAGAAAACGTGAAAGGCTTGGGCTGGGGGAAGAGGTGAAGGCACTTTTTAATTATAGAGCTTTGGGGTGAGGGGGAGGCAGAGAAGTGAACAGTGTGACTGTGCCAAGAAAAAAGCTTCAAATATGAAGACAAATGTGAGCAGAGACTCATCAGGAGGCCTGGAGATGGACGAGCGTGATCTGTGGTGTAGGGTACATGACTGGTGGTAGCATTTCAGCAGCTGCCCTTATTTTTTTAATTTGTCAGCCAGAGTTCTATGCTAAATCCATTAGATGTAGAGTTGATAATAAGGTATTTCCCTGCTTAAAAGTTGATTTCGGCACCGTTCATCTTGTTTTTTGGGAGATTTGTCGGTACTGGTTGGGAAACATACATTCACGTAGTCTCTGACTGCAGTAGACTTCTTTTGTTTCCCTTAAGGTAAAGCTTGTATCTCCCCTCCCTTCCCCCGTACCTCATGTGGCTTTTTTCAGAAATTACCTTGTTCCTGCAGACCACAAGACTCTGCACGAGATAGTGTATTTCAACACAGCCAGCGTTCTCCGGGAGCACCTGAACGCTGCCCCGAGGATTGCACTTCACACGGCTTTAAATAACCCCTACTGGTACCTGAAGGTAAGAAATGAGCCAGTTGGTGGTGGTGCTGGAGCCCTTTCCGAAGGCTCCATGGAAGGGTGATGTGTAAAGGCTTTAGTTTTGCTGTTTCATGGAGCTTGGCACGTGTTCAGCTGTTTTGCAGAGAACCAACAAGCCTAGTGTTGATAAGAACCGGGGACTTTGCAGAGAGCTAAGCAACCCGTCTGGCTGAAATAAAGCAGCTAATTATGGAAAGAGTTCTAAATGGGGAATCCATTTTCCAGAGCCTGTTCTGGATCATGATTTTTAATTTCTCCTGGAGATGTAGCAGAAAAGTCAGTTTGTCACCCGTTACAAACGGGATGACACTTGTAATGCCCATGGAGAAAAAAAAATACAGGGGCTGTGGCTCTTTCCAGAGTCTTTCTTTACAGAGTTAGTGCTTAGTCCTCACCCTGTAAACTTGCTGTGAGGTAAAGGCTCTGTTCAGGTGGAGAGATGACATTAACAATAGCTTAAATACAGCATATCTAAAGGAGTTTTTCTTTTCACATTTATTTTAATATCTGTCGTGTGTTGAAATCATGTCTTTTCCAAGTCCAAGAAAAGGTTTGTCATTGATTCTATTAGTTAACCCTGCCCTTTTCTAAAGAAGAAAAGCAGCCCCTTTTCCACTTCTTTCATAAATCAAACTCAAATCAATTGACCAAAAGAAAGAAATAGAGCAGGATTTGGAAAAAGGAGTGAACATACATTTCATTGTTTTGTCCTTGGTTATAGATACTGCTTGGAGTTATCCTCATGCCCTAACATCTCCCTTTAAAAATGTGACCACAGTTCTGAAGAAAACATTGATTGTAGCTGTATCTGAGTGATTCTGTGTTACTTGAGTCCAAGCCAACACTTATCAGGAATCACACTTGATAAAGATCAGTCTTGGAAACCTACAGCCCAATTCGTGTAGGGTTTGTTGGCCTCCTGCCTCTATTTGAGGGAGGGTTGTCAGTTTTGCTGCGTGCAGGAGTTATTTCTAAAAACACTTAAAGAGCTTATTTGTGAAAACAGTAGTTAGCCAGTGGGCTCCCACTGAAGAGGTTTGATGAGTTGGTGGGATTTAAAGCCCTCTTTCGTCCTGCACTTTGTTCTTTGACATACTTCAACATATTTCCAGTGTTTTCTGAGTAGACTGTGAAGGTTTGGCATTGTTTCTAACAGCAGCAGTATTGGCCAAGTACCTGGCTTGGCATTTTAATCCCTGTGAGTCAAATATTTTTTTCTTAGTTGTATCCATGACTTCTGCATTGGCTTGTACTTTCCTGGGCCACGACCAGAGCAAAGTTCTCTAGAACTGTTCCTTCCAGAAGCTTAGGACAGGAAAGGATCTGCTTCAATGGAGTACCAGCAAATGATTAATATGTGATGCATTCCTTACAGGAATCCACTCCAGTTGTTTATTTAGCAAAGAGTGAAACAAGGGTCATACTTATCCTGCAAAAAAAAAAGAAAACCACAAAAAAGTGTTAATTCTGTTTTCGCTCATCCCTTGAAAATTCAACAGGTTGTAGCTTGGAATAGGACAAGGACATCTGATCTTGGATCTTCCTGGGTACCTCTGTGCTGTACAGGAGGTTTCACAGCTGGCTGCTTCCTGCTTCTCAGTCTGGTTATTTCCTCTGGGGCCCGACGCGTGTGCTCTCGCCTCAGGAAGCTGAGGTTTCCCCTCACGCAGCTGCAGCTCCCTCCCGCCACGGCCTAATTATCACAAATGAGCCAGAATTCTGTCAGGGACCCTGCAGTGCCAATCCGTAATCATGGAATGGTTACAGTTGGAAAGGACCTTAAAGATCATCCAGTTCCAACCCCCTGCCCTG